>JANSTV010072516.1:0-10525 GCA_027564135.1 Lestremia cinerea | reverse complement strand
AGTTGTCAACAAACGAATGGCGTCTTAGGCGGCACGATTTTGTATCACAACAAGTAGCTATCGTTTCGAATTGCCTTCGTCATGAATGACATTGGGAAATTGTATGAATGTTTTTATCCATTCTCATTTTGCAGAGTCATCGCGACGCAACTCTTTCCGAAGTTGGCCAAAAATCTCATTCTCACCGATCCATATCGCATCAAAACAACGGCCGAAACGATACCGGTCAACTTTCATGTGCCCATTGGCTGTCAATTGATTGTCGTTTTTCTGCCGATGAAGGAATACAAAGAGCTGTTGGTGGACGCTCAACGGGCCCAATCGATAACCAAACAGACGACAAACAACAATTCCAATGCGGCCAATAACAACAACAACGCGCCGATGTATCCGTTCCAATTCAAAAAGAAACTGATGAAACGCGACAAATCGATCGTTTTCACGGACATCCCGGAGGAGGGTGTCATCAGTGGCACCGCAGCACGAGTGCACGAAGCGAATAGCAACGAATGGGATAGAAGTCAACCGCAGCCGCAAACCACAATCACTCAGCGACCGAATCATCTGCCGTTGAGTTTCAAGAACATCACCTCGAAGGAAATACCCGAAAGTGGTTTCAGCAGTTCGATAACGTTCGATGAGCACGACAGCTTTCCGCAGTTTATTGGACGAACGAGTGTGTGCTCGACGCCAATGACGGAGAATAAAGTGCTGCATGGAAATGTATTGCCAATTTGTGCCGATCCATTTGCCATTGTGGATAACAAGAAGCCAGCGAATGTTCCGGACAAGATGGAGAATGAGCGCAAAGAAACGCCAGTCAAATCGTCCGGCAATGATTTTCAGGCGATTGAGAAGATCAAAGCATTTGAGTTACCCAGCACATTTGGGAATTTCCTGCAAAGACCATTCGGGCTCGAAGTCAGACGAAACTCCATTGCGGATATCCATGATTCAATTCGACGAATATCCCGGCAACTATCCATTCGACCGTTCACGTTGATGTTGAGGAAATCCCAATCGAATTTGGAGCTCAGTGCCGAATTCAATGGGAAAACGGACCAATATACCGACGCTCGAACCGACTTCGATGATGACATCACATCTGAGCGAATGCTTCGCAGCATCACCGATCCGACTTATCCGCTGTTCAGCAGTGCCGGAGCACCCATATCCAAGTCCTTGTACGATGAATGCATGGGTGAGAGAGCTGTCGATGTGACCGAAGACACGGTAGACGCCTCTGCTGCCTCAGCAGTGGAAGATCAGCCATTGTCAGGATCACCCAGTCGAGAGGAACAACCCGAGGAAATCCTTAAGGACGATGCCCCAGTACCGGCATCGAACGAGACGAAAAGAGATCGAAAAGCCCTGAGCTTGCCATTGAAGTCCTTAACGATTGGGTCATCAAATGATGGAAAATCGGAAAATGCAGAGTCGAACGTCCCAATCGCAACGAATGCTGGCTCGATATTTGATCCGCCGGCACAACGGAAACGCCTGTCAGGCATCCAACTGACCCCGTTGATAACGAAACTCTCCATTTTGGCCATGAGCGATGAACGTTCGAGCGGTTTCTCCAGTTGGGACACAACGCCAGGCATCGAAATGGCCACACCACTGGATGGGCCACGGCTATTCCGACGCCGGTCATCGACCAAACTCGAAGATGTCGATCTCAATCCGACCAATGGCAGTTCGGAAGTCGATGATCCCGATGAGAATCAAATGCAGAAGGTGGAATTGTTCATTTGCGGTCAGAACAACATGACGATGTTGTTGTTGTTGGAGGAGCACTCCGGCCAGAGACAGGAGTTGGTTCAGGCAATGGTGGGTTATTTGAAAACAATGCCATGTTGTCAGGGATAATCCCATTTCTTCCACAGTTTGACACATGCATCCATGTGCTACCGCGATTGGAGGCCAATCTCAACCAAATCTTGAATGTCAACGTTGGCGGGGACAAGACTGACGGTGGATACAGCTTCGTGACCCTCGATCCCAATTGGGACACACTAGAGCGCGGTGGTCCATGGTCGAATACGGATCTGACATCCGTCGAGCTCATTCGAGAGGAGTTCGCGGGGAATGCCGGACTCAACAATTTAACTTTGAGGTGAGTAGCTGGCTTCGACAATCCCCCTTCGGCTCAGCAGCGAAGTCTGATTGTGGATGATTCCATTCCAGAACCGACGACTCCGTCATTTACGGCCATCAGAGCAACGGGTCGCAGGTGTTCTACAAGCAATTGGCCCAATACCAAAACGGACTCCCACCGCCAGCCGACGCCATGGGCACCATTTCCAAAAACGCCAAGCGACGCCTAGAACGTGATCATTCCATAATATTATTTTAAAATTAACGGTTTTTCGCATTCAAAACCTCGAAGCAATTTGATATTTTGTAACTTAAATGCGGCAATGCCGTGGTTGCCTGCACGAATCGGCGGGGTGAATGCATTCAACCTTTGATTGCCATTTGCACAGTCTTTCTTCTCCTTCGCTGAATATTTATTGGAAAATTCCTTCCTGAATTTCACTTTCAAAAAGTATAAACCAAAGGCTATGTTCAAAACATGCAATCCAACAAAAGACTTTATTTTTCGTGTTCTTTTCCTTTTCATTTCTCTTTTTCGAATTATTTATTCAATTACAATTACGTCCCAATTTTTTTTTCGTTTTTTTCGTTTTTTTGTCATAAGATTTACGTTTCCTCTTTTCTTTGTGTGAGCAATCATTCTGGAAATGATATTCCATTGTTATATGTTTGTTACTTTGTTGTTCTGTTGGAATAAAACTGAATCGATATGGCGGTGAAGTTATTGTTCTCACCGCGAAAATTGCAAGCAAATGGCATGGCATTGCTGAACGGGATGCGTCGGGAAAACCCGTCCAAGTGGAACGGATGCGTATTCGGGTTTGAGAGAAGGGATTTGATGTTTATAGAATTCTCAGAGCTTTTCAAATTTCGCTGTTTTAAATTTTTTTAGTTTTCGTCGAGTCGACTCGTCGGGGGTGCTCTGGTTGGACTGGATTCCCAACAATTTGGGTCGGGCAAGTGAACGATCGGGAATTTCGGTCATTTCGCTGGTTTTGTGGATTCATCCAAGCCGGAAATGCTTCTGACTCTTTGAAATGCATAGCTTGTGACTCAAAGGTTGTGACCACTTGAATATTTGAATGACTCACAGACGGACTGTAATTCCCCATTGGTCAATTGACCGGATTGCTCCGAGAGCGGCCTTCGTTGTCGTACTTGCGACGGCCATCCATAATCTTCCATTCGCTCCATTAGTCATAGTCTGCGCCGCCAATGCAACTTTGTCTGCCCCAGTTTTCGTTTCCGAATTAAGATACGTGCCAATAATTGTATCGATTAAGTCAACAATTACAATTAAATGTGAATTCAAATGCAAAAGAGTTTCATTTTGGAAATTGCGAACGCAATTCAGAAGACAGAAGGGTTTTGAGCTGGTTTTTTAAGGTAATTTTGTGACGATCCACGGCAATCGACCAGACTTCCTGTAATGGTAGTAGTCATAGGCCAATTTGCTCAGAATCAACACTATCAAACTGGCTAGAACGACGTTCAGAAGGTCCAACGGTTGAATTTTGGACTCGGTTGGCAGTTTGCAAACGTCGGCTCGTTTCAGTGACAAGACGCGATTGCCGAAATTGTCGTCGCCTTCGATGTATTTGCACGTGACATTCGTTGAGTCTTTGATGATTGTATGGTATTTCTGGAGAAGCTCCCGAAATCGCAGGGTGAATATGCACTCGCAACGCCATGGGTTGTTGCTCAAGTACAGCCGGGCCACTTGATGGTTCCGCTCCAGGGCGTTGTCCAAAGCGTAGACCGGCAATTTCGTCAGTTTGTTCCCCTTCAAACTGAACACCCGGAAATTCTGCAACCAATAATCAGCCTCCAGGATGTCGATGGATTGAATTTGATTGTAGTCGAGATAAACGTCGTGCACGAAACGGTAGACACTTCGCAATGGTTCGACATTTGTGATCTGAAAGGGGGACGAATGAGGTGCTGCTGTGGGATGAGCTCAGAAGGGGTCCTACCTGGTTGGCCATTGCGTAGAAAGTGGTGGTGTTCTCCGGAACGGAGCCAGGCAAATGGTCCAGATTCAGATGACTGCAGTTGATTGAATAGACCGGCTGCAGGGATTTCTCATCGTCACTGCGCCGGATATAAGACAGGGAACAGGAGCAGTTTCTCAATTCGTCATTATTCACGCAAGCCTCTTTCAGCGTCTGCAAAACGACCAGAAAAACAGAAGAGAAATTCGTTTTCGGTTTGGTTTCGATAAGTGTCGTTGATTTGGCTAATATTCGCACCAGATGTTTACCAATTTGTAGTGCATCACGACCAGCAATGGCCTGGCACTGTATTTGTGGTCAGCGCAAAGCAGTTGCTCACGATCGGTCACATGCTCGGATTTGGTCGAATTCAAGAGCCACTTCAGATTTCTGGTGCAATTCCAGGGATTTCCTAGAAGAATCCCACAGGATTGAGTTCATCAATACCGAGCCGATCGAATTCGCTCCGCTCACCTGCCAGAAGCAACTGCTTGAACGTCGGGGGGAAAATCAACGGGCCCTCCATGTGATCCAATCGATTCCATCGCAGATCGACGTGGCGCAGCGAGGATAACTTCTTGAAGAGTGTCGGTCGAGTGTACCCCAGATGGGTCCAGGATATGTTTATGTTCTGCGCCCCAAGAATCGAAAGCATTAGATTCGTTGGAATCACCACCGACCGATGACTGAACAAACCTGCAGATAATGCAGTTCAGGAAAATCGTTGAAAATATGCGTCAAATTGCTGTGCTCGATTCGCAGCGTCCTCAATTTGACGAAATGATGCAGAATCGATGGCTCAAATGAAGTCTCCGACCAGCCACACAGAATCAGCTCCTCCGTCTTTTTGATTCGATGATGATTTGGATGATGACTCGGATGATGATGAACGTTGGTGAGACCACCGTAGCACAAGAGCACCGTTCCATGCCAAGTACACTCGCTGTCGTTCGACTCCAAGAAATCTGTCCAATTCTCACAGACTCCATGATCGTTAGGCACATCCACGTTGAAATCGGCTAATGCTGCTAATATGTGTCTGCAAACAGATCGAAATGAAGCTAATCGATCCCAACGACAACAAAGCGAATAAACAAAAAAAAAAAGTAATAAACAAATTGCTCGAGTTGAATGCGATCGATCACTCAGTGAGCCACATTGCGCACACAGCAGTCAACAATTCGATGTGAAGCTCATGACGAAATCGAACGATTCGAAATCAGACTGAAATGCTCTGTAAATGTTTGCCTTTATTTTTATTATTCTGCTGTGAATCATTGTGTCGGATTGACCTTCTGAATTTTGTTTTGAGGATTTTTAATTTGATCTCAAATCGCATACACGTGTTTATTAACAATCCAATTAATGATGTCATGTTTCGGACAAAGCATATTGACGATGGGGCAGCTAGATTGGTTCCAGCATCGACGCCACCGCCCAACTCTCACATTGTCGCTTATCGTTTTCTGGGAAATTCTGTCGCATTTCCTGCGTTTTCTCGCTTCTCTCTCATCGAAGAATGACAGGTGTGGCAGATGATAACAATCATCTGCGATGTTTACAAGATCTCGTTGTGTTTTTACAAAACCATAAATTCTGATTATTCGTCCAATCAACGAAATTTCAGGATTTATTCGGTTATTGTGTTCTATTTTGAGATTCTAAAAATAATTTTGGCCGTTCGCACTTTTCGTTTTGTGTTTGCAACAATTCGATGTAAAAGTTTTGGGAAAATCTGCATCGAATTGGGATTCCGGGACAAAATCAGGAGTCCTTCCGGGAACCTCCGACAATCGCCGAGTACTTTTCAAACAGCTCTCTTACCTTTCAGCACAAATCACAATGAAAGACAAAACAAAGTATTTGCAAATCAACAGCCACATCTCAACTCCAGGAACTATCACAGACGAACGGAATGAACAACCCGGAAGAATCTCCAAGCAATCGCATTCAAACCAAAATCACTGAACAAGTTTGCCAACGGACATCTTTCAAAATGCTCTGGCCAATTGCGAATAACGATATCGAGACCGAAGTCACACAACGAAAAAGCATCCACAACGGAAGACATCCACACTTTTACTAACCACTCGAACCGCTCAACAGAATTTTACGGTTTCGCAACACAACCGATTGTTATGATGTGCATGTGCCGTTTCATCACCGAAATTCAAATTTGACGCAAAGATACGAGCTATCTACTTTGCATTATCCATATCAACGTTTTCTGTTTGATTTGCAATCAATTCAGACATTAAGACATCCAGACGAACATCGCACAGTGGCGCATCCGAGGCACAACACCGGTTGGACACACCAGCATCGCCGATAGATGTTAATTAATTACGGCAATGTATGAATTTTCGATAGGAGACTGTCTTTCGGCACGAACAGCTCCGCGCACACACGTACACTTGCATCCAACTGGCGGTATATACGTGCCGCTGTGAAAATTGAATTGGCGCAAGCATCAACGATTAAGCTCCACTGAGCAACAATGACATTGATTATCAATGGTAAATAACGTTCTATTAAGCTCACATTCAACGATTTTGAGTTTTATTGTTTGGAAATCGTAAAGCAAACGATATGAAATTTATTGCCAGACGGGAACACATTGAATGCTTTGCGATGTTAACAATGGCTTGGTGCCGATCATATCAAAGGGTTTTTCTTCCTCTTCTTCCCCTCCCCCCTCTCCAAAATTGAGAATTTCTTTTGAAGTTGATATTGTTGGCGTTTCGGTTGCGTTGAGCTTCCACTACTCTTTGTGAAACCAAGGATGATGCATGACACTCATTCAATGCCAGGGATGCGGAACGCTCCGAAGCTGCTCCGAGGCCCGGAGCGGAGCCCATAGCGCGAACATTCTTCCGTTGCTCCGCATCCCTGTTCAATACTGCAGCCAAGCCCGTCGCTACACACCTGCTTTGCTCGGCGCATCATTTCTCAAATGAAAACCATCATCCATACTTTACAACATAGTTTACTTTATTTTGACCTTACTCAATGAGTACTAAGTACATTTAAATGACATCCAATAATTTTTATTTCAAAAATATCCATTTTAAGAGCGCCATTCAAGAACGAACCCCTTCCAATGCAAGAAGGTGTGTTTTGGTGACAACTGGCAATTTGAGGCAAATTCAATTCAATTCAATTTTTCTGACAGAGCTCTCCTTCGAAGGAAGGACTCGGCTCGCAATCGAATCGACATATCTGTTTGGTAATTCAAAAGGAAACAATCAACGTTGTCCTTTTGACATTTTGAGTGGAACTATTTTGGAGAAAAAAATAGGCCGTGACATTATGTACCACGAACTACCTGAGTTATGAGCGTATTTCTGTCAAACGTAATTAATATCCAAGCAATAATTTAACGATTTTTGAAAAACAATACATTCTCGTCTAAGACTCAATTGACCAATTTGAAAAGATACGACTTGTGACTCGTCCATGAAATAGATAATTCATTTAGTTAAGTGAAATTGTGATTGGACATCGAGATCGTCCAATAGAATGGAAATATGCATGATTCGCTTGAGGTTGGATGGAAAGGAAAACTTGATACGCAACTAAAAACGACTAAATGTTGTTCGAAGGAATTCTCTTCAATAATTGAACATGAGCGAGCGAGGCAAAAGGCGGCTCTGCCCGCTCACGCCTTGTACCGTTTTTTCTTCAATTTTTCAGCTCGAATCGAATATTTTCTTGACTTTGACTTTGTTGTTGTTGTTTTCGGTTTGGAATTGAGCAGTTTTGAACGACTATCGAAATGAGGAAATTCGGTTTAAGGTGTGACGACCTCATTAGTGCTCTTCTCATCCCCGAGTTTGGTTTTGTCGTCACCAGCATCGATGTCAGCAGCGTCTTCTGTCGGCTTATCGGCACTCTCCTCATTCGACTCTGTGGCATTGGCGGTGACTTTCTGGTTGGTTTCGGCTTGCAATCGCTTCTCATATTCACGAACATCGTCCAGAGTCATGCCGAGCCAATTGTCGATCCATGTGAATGCTTGTCGATGGCCGAGCAAGAGGACATCTCGTATACATCGATGGATAAAGTCTTCGACACGTGTCTGGAAGCCCCACACTTCGAAAGAGGCATTCACCAATTTGTATGAACACATGATGGGCTTATCGCTGTCGCGCCATCCTTCAATCAATGGACCACGATTGGTTTTCTCCGAACGAAAGAATTTCGGATCCTCTTCACGCTTGTAGTGTTTTGGCGATGACAAATCATCGAAAGCGATGTCAATGTGCTCAACGGTCCGCTCTGATAGCTTCTCTGGCGGCAAATTCAAGCACTGCAAGCATAACACAGATCATTAGCGTCGTGTGGCTGGGAGGTTTCGCGCGACACACTCGAACAACACTCACATTCTCCTGTGATCCATTATCGTTCTCGTATCTGGTCAATATCGATATGTGAAATTTCGGTATGAACGAGCACTGTAATCGCAGGAAAATCATCACAAATAAATAAATTAGTTTTTGTTGTTTGTTGATTTTATCCATTTGGGATAATTACGATGGTATTGAATTACTTACAGCGTATTCTGTGTGGGGCGCGCGATAAGATAACGGCCATTCCACCGATCATGTAAATATGGGGCGTATGGCAAACAATTGACGAGGAACAACCAGCGAAATTGAACCAAACAACAGAACACAACGAAAAATGGAAAGGAAAAAAAGAGAAAAAAAAAATTTAATTAAAGTAAATATTATTTGCGGTGTAGCTTAATGACGTAGATCGTTGATCGGTATCGCATTACCTGTTATCGTGTACGGATAATAGTTCCACGATTTTTCAATAACATAGAACAACCGTGGACAGATTGCCTGCAGCCAATAGGGCAAACGGCTGAAATTGAAAGGTGTGAAACGATCAATTGGTGGAGATAACGACCGAGGTCTGGATTGAAATTGACACGCACCTCGAAAGATGAATATGTTTCTCGGTGAATTGTCCTTTGCCATGAACCGGATCCTCGCACTCTTTATTCTCGACCACTTCAACGCCTTCACCATCACCAGATTGTTCAAGACTATGCCTGGCAATCATGTACAACTGTCCGATTTGATACTACACCGATGACGACGACGACGACGAAGACGACAACGTTGACCGACATATCCATGAGCCCCAAAACGAAATCCAAACAAAAATGAAACCAAAATATCAATAATCTCATCAATATTCATAACCCATTTGATTTCCAAGTTCAATAAACCAATCTCATACTGAGCAAACATAACCCAACAAATCGAATCGGTTTCGTATGGAACGAAATCAAAGAGAATTTCACGAAATATTTGTCAATGATTACCTCTTCCACCGTCAATGGCATGCAAATTCGATATTCCCGTGACAAAACCATTGTCTTTGCGGTAATTTCGGTTAAATTTTAATTTAGAATTTTGTCCGATGAAACAACGGAATGAACGGAAAAAAAAATAAATAAGAACCAACCAAAATAGACGAGACGAGAAATGTTGTCACTGTGATTCTCGATACAAAATGAAAACACTGCGCGCACAGTGTATGGTATTCTTGTAAGAATCAAATTTGGTGGATTCAATACACTGGAAAATCGACAATACACTGTCACTTGGAGGCACACACATTCACAGGAGAGCGTTCGGTCGGGATATCACGACTCTCGGAGCTTTATCACGGACAGTTTTCAATTCGAGTCTTTGAGTTGAAGGGCCGGATTGTGGGTTTAACTGAGCGGGAACGGCCCAAGTGATGATTCGGAAGGGGAAAGATGATCCCCGAGAAGACGTCAAATTCAAAAATTCCAAATTTTGACCAGCAGCCGAAGAGGACCGAACTTGCAAAACGGTTAAAACGCGTGTGCTTCTGAAAGACCACCAAAAAGTCAAGCTAAATATAGTAGAATCTCCAAATTTCTAAAACGAATTTCAAACACCATTTCTCTGCTGAATTCCCGAATGAACCAAAAAAAATGAGTGATTACGATTCATCGTAGCGTCGCCAGCGCCACCTATGCTACGAAAATGCAACTAATTTCATTGAAAAAAACCAAGATGGAGGCTGAATGAAAAGTAGCTCTCGAGTTATTTTGTTGATTTAGTGAATAATACGAAGTCAAAAAGGAAACATTTGCTTGAAATATTGTGGACGAAAAGAAAACGAAATTGGTAAGCGAGCAGAGCAATGAATCGAATCGCGAATGGACGAACATCAAAAGTAACTCGAGTCCAAGTGAAAATTAGTTCAAATGGATAAATTTCAGCGAAAAAAATTTCAAAACGAATTTCTCTCTTGAGACATTCATGTTATTATTGTATTAGTTCACCTACATACGTCAATCCACCCCCACCAAGCAGCAGTGATTTTCATTGAAACTCGACACTTTCAGTTTGTTTGTGAAATCGAATTTCAATTCAATATTTTCAAGTTAG
>JANSTV010072505.1:0-10528 GCA_027564135.1 Lestremia cinerea | reverse complement strand
TAACTCGAATATTTGTGAATGCCGTTCCAAATCAAGGAGGCTCAACGCAAGCAAACGTCACCAAAAAAGCACACTCAAGAGTAATGACTTTCGAATTGTAAACTCGCCAATTTCAACTCAGTCGAATCTCATTGCTCGATTTACATCCGCCCACATCGAGTCTCATCCGAAATCTTACAATTCGGCGACATCAAGTACCCGTCCAAATTCAAAACAAAAAAAATCCATTATGAAACGATCTTTGTTTGCTTCAGTTTATCAACCGGTTTTGTTTTAGCACGAAAAATCATTGATTTTGTGTTGTTTTCTCGTTAAATTGGAGAAAAAAAAATTAAAGAAAAATTTTTAAAAAAATTGTTTGTAAAAGCAATTCTGTTCGATGAAACATTCTTACCGAAAACGGATTCTCAAACAGTTGTTGAATGCATCAACAGTGGCCCGACACCATTCAAATAAATTTCAGCCATTCCGGATGGGTGTGTCGGCATTGAGAGCTTTTCTCGAATCAATCACAATCGAATTTGAATCGCAATGGCCAGTGCGATTCATGCAATGGCGGTCATCTAATGGCGCGTCAGTAGCATCTGAATTGCATAATGATCGCGATCGGCTCGTGTTTTCGATCAGTTCGCTCGATCAAACGAGACAAAGCGATCCAAAAACTGATTGAAAACAAACCAGAAATCCACCGAAAAAGAAAACAAATTCCGTCCGAACGTTCTTGCACTTGGCCGTCAATGAAGGGCGAAGCAACAAAAAAAAAAAAACGGCGTTTTATTATTTATTTAAATTTAAATTGATTGTTATTTCTTCATTCCTCAAATTTACAACGAAATTGATCGCATTCGGCACGTCTGTCGCTATATGCTGCTCTACCTTAACGCCCATGTGCGCATAAAAGCACGGCTGTCAAAAGCCGCGTTGATAAATTCATCAAATCGACCGTGTTTTTTTCTCTTTTTTTTTAATTTTTTTTTTCTCTTTTTTTGTTGGAATTGTTTTTGTTTTGCAACACCCGCGGATAATTTATTCCAATTCCAAGAGTCAAGTGCCCGAATGGCCGAATCAGATATCACCAGTGGAATTCGTGCGAAGGAAAAGAAAAAAATTTTGTTTTTAAATTTCGGGGCTTCACTTCGATCAACAAAATTTCCATCGATTGACGCATCCGTGAGCACGTGAACCACGCAGAATGCTAATTTTGTCGCAGGCCATGGATTTCGGCAGTGCCTCAGACACGCTTTGACGAACCTATCGTTCCGTCGAACAATGACAATTCGGATGAGACATGATACACAATAAAATCATGTCACTGTTTTATGACCGGACCGTAATTGCTGGTGCTGCTGCTGTCGTCGCTGTAATAGTCGGTTGTTGGACATCGCAAACATCATTTCCATTATTATTAAATGAAATAACATGTCAATTTGTTTGCGCACTTCATTTTTACTCGCCAGAGCATTTGTTTCATTCAGAGCAATGCACACAAGACTCAAACGCGACTAAGATAATGATTAACAATGTGGATCATAATCGGGAATTATCTTGTTGTCGGCTGGTCGGTGAGCTTGTGGATTTTGCCTGTTTCAATGGCAGAGCACGACGTTGACACACAGTTGACGGGTCCAAATTAGCCAATGTGTCGGAATAAACCCATGATGACGATGAATGATTGCGGTGGAATGTTCACGTGAGTGATCGTTTGAAGATTATTTCCGGGTGTTTGCCGGTCCTGAAGGGATTGATAGAATCCTTTGAAAGTCCTTCGACAGTAGATTTCCATTTAATTCAACGCGATCGATGGAATGCTTGCGCAATAGTCACTCCAGCGTGAAATCACACGCGATCGTCAACAATTAATTTAATTCTATTGAAATGATCCATCACCTGATTGGTGTAACGGTATACTGTCAATTGTCTATGAATGAATGCTGTGACATCTAACAGGTCGATAATGCATGTGATATGAGACTGGCATTGGGCAGTGATCATGTGCGATTCGATCGATCAATGTACCGATCGGCCGTCAAACGAGATTTGCCCTCCCAAAAAAACTCATCCAAAACTGGTTTATTCCTCCAAGATCACATACTTGAGTTGATCGTTAGATCGAATCGCATCACCGAAATTAAGTGAATTTTCATCAAATCAACCTACTCGATGAGCAACAATCACGGCAATGACGTTTTCACACCAGTCAACTGTCTGATGGAAATGAGACAAATTTTCTTCGTTTATCGCTCAACGCCTCCTTCACAGATCGCAAAATGCGCGATTAAATTCAACGGAATTTGTTATCTCGGTGTATCATCCGTTTGTCCGAACATCAGTTGCGATTACGTTGTTAATTTCAAAAGGAACAAGCGAAACGAGCAACCGCAACAACAACAACAACAACAAAACGATCATTTTGTGTAAATTGCTACTCCATTATTTTCTTCGTTCCGATCTCTTCGTATTCCGTGTGTGTGTTGTATGGTTCGGTTGGTCGATTGGTCGGTCGGTCGATTGGATCGCACGGATTATAACAATGACAACAATCACAGTAAACGCTCTCACATATTTATAGATACATATATACATATATTTGGCATGTTTTTGGCTAATTCAATTTAACCGCAGTTGATTCGTGACCGTTGAGGAGCTTAGATCGCAATAAGAAATTGGCAAAAATTTTGTCCAAGTGAAAATGTAGGGTTATCGACGTTGGTGTTTGTGATTAAAATTTTGTTTGCTCCTTCAAAAAATAAAAACAATAATTTTCTCGCCTAAAATTCCATTTTCCAAAACGATCATTTTCGAAAGCGTTGAATTTCCAATGTGAGAAAATTTGTTGAAATTTTCGAGCTTCTCAAGACGTGGTGGGGTTCATTTCTCATACAATCGACTCTTTAAAATAATCTGACGGAAATTTTCGTTCCTTCAAGCTTCAGGCTATCATCATCAAAATCACGACAAAGCATTGATTAAGTGATGAATAAAAGAGACATTCTGCCAACAAGTCATTGAATGGTGCGTGCATTTGGGAATGATTGGTGATTATGTGTTGGCCGTCGGCTAATTCTCCAACTTGAATTGACCTACAGACAAACGTTATGTTCATTCATCCGCAAGTTCAATGTTCAAGTTCACAACGGTTTGTTGTGTGCTTATGCCAAATTCAGAGCAAGAAACACGTGAAACTCTCTGCTCAAAATGGGTGCCAAACGTTTAGAATGAATCGATCGATGATCAAATTCGCGCCTTCGCCAAAACGACTTTTCGCTCGATTTCAAGATTGAAATTTATTTGTTTCTGTCGGAATGATCAGGCACATTTTTGAATAACGATCTATGAATTCATGAATTTATTCGGAGATGAGAAAAAAAAACCAAAATAAATTAAATAATAAAATAAAAAAACATTTCAATTTCATTTTTGGTAAAATTTCACAAAAGCACCTCTCCGATGGCATCTCTTGCCTTGCTGTTTGGTTGGCCATCAATGGCGAACCCACACGGAGTTTTCGTAATAATTTCTGATTAAACGTAAAAATGGTCGACTTTTTGAATGTTATTTATTTATGAAATTGCTTTCAAAACGCTTTTATCACCATTCATGCGCGCATTGTTCCAAATGCATGCGAGTCGAATGATACGAGAAATGTCACCCACATGACACATCTTGAGTCGTCGAAAGGTTACTCAGTCAGTTTACGGTTTGACTTTCGTGCGACAGGAACCATAGATTGATTCGAGAAGCTCATTACATATTTTTCGTCAGTTTAGCAAATTGTCTGCGACAAGGTGATTGTCTAAACGTGTTCTTATCATGGAGCCGGTGAAACAGTAAACAGAACAAGACTTTTGTAAAAAAAAATTTGATTTATTTGCCACAAGCAAAATGACTGTTTGAACGTGAATTAATCGTATTCCAAAGCACGACCAAAGTGAGAAGAAATACAAATTGTTAAAAAAAAGAGCGAAAATTAGTTGACAAGACAGCAGAAACAACACGAAAAAAATATCCAAAATGGAAAACCTGGGATATCGTGAGGGATCATCAAAACCGCCGAAACATCGCCGAATGTCTCGAGCGGCCAGTGTGGCCATCGAAACTGAAGGCATCCCATTATCTACGAGGTTTGTGTCACCGTCTTGTCTGAATGGCTTAATGCATTTTGCGAGTCGATTGATGTTCATACTATGCGATCGCACGGCGAAATGCAAATGAGCGAATGAGCCGGAGGGAGACAGGGGCATACTGTCGATTGTGCTCATCAGACCAAATCGAGTTGGTGAATTGATTTGCATAGGATTTTAGTCGAGAAGAATTGGCCAAAAAAACCGATTTATTTTCGATCAGTGGGAAATCCGAAAGCGAAATGATGGTCAGTTGCATTCGACATTGGAGTGAACGCGTAGTGTGAACATTGTGGTCTCATTGAATTCGCGTTCGCATCTTCTTCGATCGTTCCCTAATGATTGACTTTATCACGAAAAGGTTTAAAACGGTGCCACCGAATATGTTGCCCCGTTGGCATGGCACCAAGAACGCGGACGCAATGCTGGAAGAGCAGTATCCGTCAGAGGATTTCGAGTACATGGAATGTGGACCGTCACCACCGGCCGAGAGTGCGCCCAGCATGTACGACAGCTTTGAAGAGCCCAGCTCCGAATTGAGTGTGCAAATATGCAATGATAAGATTCGAATAAATCTGATTGAGCAAATGAAATTGGCGTCGGGTCGCGGTAAGATTCTCGAAGACATTGAAACATTCGACATCAAACAGCAAAAATGGAAAATTCATCGGGAAAATGTGTGCCAATATTTGGAACCGGCCACCAAGACTGAAAAGAACATTGCGCTGTTATGGTCGGCGTTTTTGAAACGTGCGGATTTGATGGAAGGTTTGATGGCGGCCGTTTGCGATTTTTATCATTGCGATCCAAACGGGATATCCGCACTGCATTTGGCTGCGTTCAGTGGCTGCGTGGAATCCACATATTTCCTCATTCGAAAGGGAATCGATGTAAATCTTCAGCCGAAATGCTACACACCGTTGCATTGCTCGGCATTTGGAAATTCCCGAGGCACCGCTGAGATGCTCATTCAGAATGGGGCTTCCATTCACACGCACACCAACAAGACCAATTGCGAGGAATCGCTGTTGCACTGCGCCGTTCGAGCGAATGCCATTGAATGCGTCCAGTTGTTTATTCGCGAGGGAGCCGATGTCAACTCGCTCAAACCGAACGGAACAAATCCGATTCATTTGGCCGCGGATTTGGGGTTGCATGAATGCTTGAAAATTCTGCTCGATGCCAAAGATGCTGATCCGAATATTCGCATTTGCATTCGCGAGAAGGAATCGACCGCTCTACATTTGGCTGCGGATGAAGGGAATGCGGAATGCGTCCGATTATTGTTGGCCAAAGGCGCAGATGCAAAACTAAAAAACCACAGAGGTTTTACCGCACTGCATTTGGCCGCACGAACATCCAGTTTGGAATGCGTTGAATTGCTCCTTGAAATCGGCAATGCCGATGCAAACGCTGAAGATTTCGATCAACGAGCACCACTTCACGCAGCCGTCGGCAAATCGGATTCGGCATTCAGTATTCTTGAATTGTTGATTTCGAAAGGGGCCAATGTCAATCACAAGGATGTTTATGGCTTCACGGCATTGCATTTGGCCGCCTTGGATGGTCTAGCGCAATGTGTTGAGATGTTGATTTTCTACGGAGCGGATGTGACGACCAAATCAAAGAAGGGAACCAGCGCTTTGAATGTCATCACCCGGAAGACGCCTGCCTCTTTGGCAATGATCACCCACAAATTGGATGCAGCCATTACTCTACATCAATCGCAGGAGAGTTCAACACGCGAAATTGAATTGGAGCTGGATTTCCGTCAGTTGCTGCAGCATTGTCATCCTCGGGAGATAAGCTATTTGAACACATTTGTCGATGAAGGTCAGAAGGAGTTTCTGGAGCATCCACTGTGCTCGGCCTTTCTGTACATCAAGTGGGCCAAGATCCGCAAGTATTACATCGGTCGACTGGTCTTCTGCTTCATGACGGTGCTGTTTTTGACACTCTACGTTCTCACGGCTCTGGCTCACACCTGCTACAATGGCAGCAAGGACATGAACGAGACAATCAAGGACCAGGAACTCTGCCAGAAACAATCAATTCTGGGTGATTTACTGCGAAAGAATCCGTTTGTCGTCGAAATGCAGTGGTGGGTGCTGGTCGTGATCATCATGTTTGAGATATTCCGGAAACTCTACGGCCTCACTGGGTACACATCGGTGCGACGATACGTTTCGCAGATTGAAAACATCATCGAATGGTTTGTCATTGCCAGCGTCTTTCTCACATCGTACGTTTACAATAATCGAACAGACATTTGGCAGAATCACATTGCGGCATTTGCGGTGCTGGTCGGCTGGACGAATCTCATGTTGATGATTGGCCAATTGCCGATATTTGGAGTCTACGTCGCCATGTACACCAAAGTGCAAGGTGAATTCGCCAAATTGTTTATGGCGTATTCGTGCATGTTGGTCGGTTTCACCATTAGTTTTTGTGTGATATTTCCATCGTCGCCGGTATTCGCGAATCCATTGATGGGCTTCATAACGGTGCTGGTGATGATGATCGGCGAACAGGATTTGAGCCTCTTGACCAACGACCCAGACGGGAAAGATCCACCGGTCTTGCTGGAGATCAGCGCTCAAATCACCTTCGTATTGTTCCTACTCTTCGTCACGGTCATTTTGATGAATCTTCTTGTCGGTATTGCCGTTCACGACATCCAAGCGTTGAAGAAAACAGCCGAGCTTTCCAAGTTGGTTCGCCAAACCAAACTCATTTCCTACATTGAGTCCGCTCTATTCAATCGATATCTTCCAACTTGGCTAAGAAAGCTTCTGCATTACACCGCATTGGTTTCCCCGCAAGCCTATCGAGTCGTGTTGTGTGTTAAACCACTGAATCCCGGCGAGAAACGACTTCCGCGTGACATCCTAATGCATGCGTATGAAGTTGGAAAACAACGGAAATATCTCGATCCGACTTTGTTCTCGCAGAATAGCAATTGCAAAATACCATATCGATATCAATCTCCATACGGTTACAATTACAACAAGCAAATGTCATCGATGAGTAATGTTGGCAAGTCACTAATGGCAATGGACAACGGTTTGAACGGTAATTTGCTTATCGATCGCATCAACGAGAATGATTACGGTTTCGAGACGGAGAGTGTTGGTGCTTTGTCGAGTAAAATTGATGACAATGCTGAGAAAATCGATGTGCTGACTCACGAGGTGAAAAGCTTGAAAACCGCCCTACAGCAGAACAATCAAGTCATTGATCAGCTCCTGACGGTCATCAAGAACCAGCACAAAAATATTCTCAATAAAAATGCGTGAGGAAAATTTGGCCGTAGGACAATGAACGGCGTGATTGTGTCACTTTGAATATCTAGAGAAAAATGGCGTCGTTGAGTGCGTCATTGCACGCGCGACAAGAATGACAGAAAAAAAAATCTGAACAATCTTTTTCCGCTGAAATGCCTATCTCATTCAACATCCAATCTTTTATCAGAAAAATAATGTCATCAACGTGACAGATTAAGATCATTATTTTTGTATTTACCATTTTTAGTTGAAATTTTTTTTTAAAAGCAACCAGCCACCAACTCGTAAATCATCATTCAGAAAGATTCCAATGCGTACATCATTTTCACTTTCAACGCGCGGGCTTTGACATTTGTTTCGAATCGAGATGGTTCTTTCGAAATCGTTGCTTTGGTTGCAAATTGCAATTGAGTCTTTGTGATATTATCGTTTAATTTCAACTGTTTCCATACCGCACCAGTATCGCTTGTGCCGCATCAGACGAAAGCAGTTCTTTCGAAATTGATTGTTTTCTCCGATTTGCTCCAAAATTAATGAGCTTTTTGAGGAGGAGGTGCTGTGTAGGAGGAGCAAGCCATGTGAGAGCATCTCCCAGTAGGACACTCATTGAATTCAATGCTCATGAACGAGTTCGAGTGTGGGACGGGTGAAGCGTTGAGAGCGTTATGAAAATTGATTGGGGTTTTAAAGTCTTTATTTCGGGACGAAATTTTCTTTTTACTGGGATTTTAACCAAAGCTCGGCGAAAAATACTGCTGTGGGCCATCACTCGAACGAAAGTGATCGTTTTCCCCGTAACTTGAACCAAGGTTATCGCTTTCGCCGTGGCTTAAACTGAGCTGGTCCAAACTGATCACTATCGCCATGGCTTCAGTTATAGCTTTCGCTGTGATTTGAACCAAAGCGATTGTTTTCGCCGTGGATTGGGCCAAACTGATCGTTTTTGCCGCAAATTGGATCATAGCGATCGCTTCCGCTGCGACTTGGACCAAAGTAATCGTTTTCACCGCGACTTGAACTAATCATTTTGATCGTTTTTTATCGTTACTTCCCAAGTTTTTTTCCGAGAAAAAATCCATTTCCGTCATTCTCAACGTTTTCCACAAATTACGACGTTTCAAGCATGCAATTCGTTCATGAGCCCTTCGAATAATCCCAAACCATGCAGTCATTCCATGCAATTGATTTAATTTAAGCTTGTTTTTTTCCTAAATGTTTAATTTTATATTAAAATTGTAAATAAATCTCATCCTTTGTAAATAATTAAATAAATTATAAATGGCTGAATAACAAAAGCTTGTAATTGAGTTGTTACAGCCGCCAGTGGCTCGAACAGAGTTCCTTCGCATGAAAGACAAAAGCTGTCAGCAAAACTTCCCATGGAAAATGATTCATTGGAACATTTCCCACGAAACCATTCGAACAGATAGCGACCATTGTGAATCCATCGTTTATCTCGATTCAAAAATCCACACAAATATTTATTTCGACGCTTGTTTTGTTCTATTGTTGTTGGATCATTGGATTCGAGTGAACGGTTTGGCATGGTCCAATGCGCAGGTGACGTCTTTGGCTGATATGTGCCACATGTACACACACACACACACACACACACGCACACATACATACACACATCGCTGACTCGCTTACCGTCGACAAGAACTAATTTTCAGTCTCGCCAACGGCGCATCAAGTAGAAAAAAGCGCTGAGAGGACATTGCTCTCGCCAAACGAATGTCTCATCACTCCATTTTCGTTGGACGACAAATTTCGCAAAAAAAATGTCAAGTGATTCGAAAAGTGGTCGCAACCAAAATCGATTGGTTTTCCATTTTCAGTTGAAACGCTATTATTTCGACCTCCAAAATTGTGAAATGCATTCTGTAATTGACCGAATTCGAAATGCATACAAAAATAAACGACAATCTCGCAACTTGCAGATCATTTATATGCAAATCTCGGACTCTGCATCATTTCTCGATTGTTTATACGTTCGAGTGCATCGGTTTGGGTTGGAACGGGCTGCAAATGCGCACACAATCGTCTTCGATCCACACTGAGTCATTGTCACAAGCGGCTGATTGAAGAAAATTGAGTTTGATGCCATCCATCTGATTCGTTCTTATTCAATTGGCGATGCATTTGGCGACATCTAACATTCAAGGCAACCTCGTTCCGTTCAAATGCGAATTCGCTATTCTCTTTTGTGCTTTGATTTGAGGACTGACGACGATTCCGTTTGGGAAAGCAGATCCGGTGTGGGCACTCTCTGGAACGATGACCCGTGGGACGGGATGACGGAAGGTGGAACTTTGCTAAATTCGTTTGTTCGCAGGTCTTGTTCCCCTTGCAATTTACCGGAATGATCGACAGAGTTGATGTCGAGGCGAACGTGAGGAATGGCGGCCCCTCAGGACAAGCGGGTGCCATTCGATACGGCATCTCAATGGCCCTTCGCAGTTTCGTCGACGCAGAAACAATGGATCGCATGCGACTTGGTGAGTTATTTTCAAGTTGAATTGATATTTCGTCATGACGTCACGCCAAAAGAATCATCCGTTGGCGGCTTATCAAATCGACCAATTGTCTAACAATGGAATGAATCTCGTGGCGAATTATCAATTGTTGTCTTGTTGACAACGGCCGTTTTGAATATCATCAGTTTGTTCTAACGATGTCAATTTCCATTCAAAATGTCATTCTCGGTTGCGAGGTGCATTTTAGACCGAAATCAATGCGGAATTTGAAATATTTTTCCTTTTTTTCTCCATTAGCTGGCTTGCTGCAAATGGACACACGGTTGCGTGAGAGAAAGAAGCCAGGACAAGAAGGTGCTCGAAGGAAGTTCACTTGGAAGAAACGTTAATTAGCGAGGAGAATGTAGCTTTGTAAAATGAAATGATGGAAAATAAATTAGATTTATGAAAAAAAACCGTGGTTTGTTTCGAAGAACAGTTAAAATGCAATCGTTTGAACGAATAAGAGCTGGATTGACAAATTTATTGAGCAGAAAAGTCTAACGTTGCTTTGGATAATAAACAAGCTTTAGTAATGCTTGTTGATGACGTTGTAGTGTGGTTTACGGGTGACTCCAACCTTGATGTCTGGGTGGATCTTGTTCAT
>JANSTV010072494.1:0-10528 GCA_027564135.1 Lestremia cinerea | reverse complement strand
GACGACACTTTACCAATGAATTTTTCTTTGAATGATCGAAGCTTCTCAAATTGAAAACGGCACGTGTGACCAACTAGTTGAATCTCAGCGATCATCGATCATGAGCTTATTGAATCAATTGCGGAGGAAACCTTTTCCCCGATTGATATTCAAGTTGGGAATCTTGCATGGAAATTCATTCAAAACTCTCATCAATTTCAAGTCGATTAAATCGAATTAATTCCCAGCTACCTTCATATCAATCACAATTGATTCGATTTCACTTTTCAACACCGATTTTCGTGCGTTTTCGTGCGATTTTTGGGCAAGACACGCAGAATGCTTATCGAATTGGAAAACGATTGGACCATCTCTCGGATGTCGTGTTTGTTCAACTTTTTGGTTTTTGCTCTCTTTCTTTCGTTTTCTTTTTCTTTCATTCTCTCTTTCTTTCTTCCCCTACTTTTGCAAATGCAGGTCAAAATTAATATTAAAAATTCCGGTTTTGCAACCGAAATAATGAGAAATCAAAGAAAAAACTCGGAAAACTGAAAGAAAAATGAGTAAAAAAGATTTTTAAAATTAACTTACCGTTTCTTTTCTTGCCTTTCGTTTGAAAACTGTTGTTAAATTGGATTTGAATGCGATTTCGATTTCTGTCCAAAATTTCAGCACGTTCTGCGAGTTCCAAGCAAAATGACTTGTTTCTCGTCAATTTATGTCGAACGGGAGAGCGCTTGGGCGAGAAATTGAAATTCAATTTGAAATAAAACACTTGTAACGGACGACGGAGCAAAATATGCACTTGATTCGAAAAAAATCCCGTTTGGCGATTCTAACTGATTTCGAGCACTCACCGTTTTCTTTTAATTTTTTGCGGATAACAATTGGAGTCGATTGATTTACTTTCGGTTCCCTTCCTTCGAAAAGCACAAAAAGCACAACGAATCAACAATTTGTCAAAAATCAAAAAAGCAAAAGCGAAAGCAACGTCAAACTGTCGGTTCTTTGGTCGGTTTTGAATGAGTGTGTCGATTTCCTCGTCAAAATTTTTATCGAAAATATTCTATGGTTTTCCAAAAAATAAATAAGAATCGAAAAATTAAAATCGGTTTTTCCTTCTGGATTTTCTTTGAAAATTACTCTTTCGAATCACAAAGTGAATGGCAATAATTTTGCTTTGGTTCTTTGTTCTTTTCGTTAGTTTTTTGGTTTGGTTTTTGAAAAAATTGTTGAATGTTTCACCGAACAGGTTCTAAACAAAAGTGTTTGTGCAGATGGTTTAACCGTTCCTTTTATTCAAGCGGCTGCCACCGAAAAACCATGCAGAACATTCAAACGCACAGCACCCAAACACACTCCGTCGGTGTACATTGGACAGAAGTGGTGCTGACGAGCACGATGGAACGAGCCATTCCACGCAGAGGATCAGAAGAACCGAGCAAAGAGAGACAAGCGTACGAGCGCACGAACGAGTCGACCGAACCAACGAACGAACGTTCGCTATGATGAAATCGAAAAACATGAGAATCAAGTAAAAAAGCCATTCGACGACGTTAGGCATCGGTGTTAGACTTTGCGTAAGCATGTCATAGCCGAACGCTGCGCTATATTCCCTTGTTGAGTTCGCTGTGTATTATCATTGACGCAACGATACACCATTTTCATGTGGTTCAATTCGAAAATTGTGTGAAAATTCTTTTTTATGATTTTCATTTTTCTTTTTCCTTTTTTTTCGTTTTGTTGTTCTCGGACGGTTGCTTTGTCGCTCGGTGTCGACATCGACACCGATAACGATGGCTACAAGTCAATTTGCTCGATAGCATTGTGCATGGACATCGTTGTGCAACGCGTTTTTCTCTCTTTCTTTTTATTGGCAAAAAAAAAAATCGTGTCGGCACACATGCTGGGTTATGGCACCTTTGGTACCGTTTCATCTTGCCTTTTGAATTTTACACCTTTTGATCGGTCGGTCGGTCGGTCAGCCGGTCATTCGGTGGCAGCGCTGCAACTGGTGTGACCGTTACTGGATGCTGTGCCACAGACAGATGCCGAGCGGAATGCTGTCCGAGCGCCATAATTGATGTGGTCTTTCGAATTTTTTTGGCGAGAGAAATCTCAGGCCCAAATGCATGGCAGTTTTGGTGAAACTTTTCGAGTTTCATCAAGAATTTCGAAGGCAACTGGCCACTTCGATTAACTGTAATTACTCGCGCAATTTCCCTGTCCCAAAATGCTGTGTTTGCTTGCAGGGCATACACCGTTGACAAAGGACGGGCACTGGATCGCTTGAATCGCCTCGCCATCGATGTCGATAGGCCATTTTGTGACGCAAAAACTTTTCACCGAAGTTGTCCGTGCCGTTCGAATTGTGCCTGCGGTCGAGATTTCGTATTCATGCAGATTTGATAGGTCAAATATTCGTCTAGGATTATTTATTCGGAATCGTTCCGTCACATTTATGGGTCTTCGGAGAACGTTATGAATATCTCGGGGGGCTCGGTGGCATAGCTGTGGGTGGGCGTTTGGGGCCGGAAAGCTGACGATACGCCATGGAGTTCCGAGTTGGAGCTTTCGATTTTGTCGGCCTTTCTGACGGCGGTCGACGTATCATTTCGAACATAATATTTGTTCAGCGATTAGAAAAGTCAATCGAAATGGAAACACGGATGGTAAAATGTTTATTGTGTTTTTGTTGTTATCTTTGAAACAATTGGAAAGGAAATGGCGTGAAAAAATTACAGAAAATACCGCGCGGTGCCATCATATCATCGACTTAGTTGGAATGGAAACGGGCGAAAACAACTGCGCATACAAGCGCTGGCATATGGTGGCCCGGCGTCGGGACACTGACGTCATCGAGTCGACAGCAACGTTTTTTTCAAATGAAACACCTCTCACTTGCCGTCATGGATGTTGTGGGCTCAGCCCGGAAGCCGACAAGCTTCCCAGTCAAACCAAAAATTGCCAGAAAGAAATTTACCGTTTGAATCGGTTGGAAGTCTCATTTCGAAATGAATGAGCGAGAGCAACAAGTGACTGGCCTGCATTCATTCCCGTTATGTATTCAATTCGAAACCGTTACTGTCGAAAACGCTAGCAATGATTTCAGCAACTCGCCGCAGCCACACAATGAATCACAAATTTCGAGTTGGAATCTTATCGAATTTGAATAAATTTCAAAACAAATCATTCCAGTCTGAATGGAATGGAATGGATTTCGTCCAAAAGTTGAATTTGAATTTGAATTTGAATTCGTAACTGTGCTCTGGCTGTCTTTTCCCCTCTCTCTCTCTCTATCGTGCTCTCTCTGTCTTTCTCTGTCTCCATCCGTTTCGTCATCCATCCGGAGAGAGATTCTGTGTTACGTTCCACTCAAACGGCCTACACAATCTGTATAACGGAATGTTTCATTAAAATTTCGCTTATGAATCAAAATCAACGAATGCGCCAAATCTTCGACAGCACCCACACCAAATATGGAATAAACGTAGGTATTTTGCGGGCATCCGACAAAGAAATATCGGTTTTTTATCATTTTGTTGTTCCTTTTCCTTTCGGTTATGCCCCATCTCTTGTTCCATTCCCTTCCATGCCATTGCCACTGCCATTGCCATTGCCATTGCCATTGCCATTGATGACACCTTCTCGAAGGAACATTGTTGCAATTTGTGTTTGGCACTAAATGTGTGAATGGGTGTGGCCTAGCGTTGTGTTGTTCCCCTAATCTGTCAGGGGAAAATCGCTTTGTTTTATTTATATTGGCTGGATCTATATTTGGTCTGGCTGTGCGCTTCGACTTGTCGGGTTTTGTGTGGAAAGTCGTTTTTCGAAAATTGTTTGCATTCATTTGCGAATTCCAAACAATGGTTGGAGCAGGCAACGCAACAGGTTTCTCGTTGTCAATCAACGCACGAGCGACAATTCCGTTTCGTTCAGACTGACGAGACCCAGAGTTTTTCCTCGACTGCGGCGGAATATTTGTCTGCATCAAAACGAGCGTCACAATATCTGAACGTCAATCTGACAGTAATGACCAAAGAATTATTCGCAACGCAAAAAGCAACTGACGATTGCTCACTTGAAATCCAGCAGCAGGTCGCAGCGACCAACAAAACGGATCGATGACATTCGTCTGAAAAACGATTCTAATTCAATCGCGTCTGCGGCATGATTGATGCTTTGCGGAAAAGAGGAAAAACCATCCGAGACGCCCAGCCGATTTTAATTCGACTGGAATTCGTTTGAACTGCCAGATTCCACTCGGTGCTGGGTCGAGTTGTAGCGCCGTTGCAATCCCCTCTAAATCATCCGACATTCGCAGTTCATCACAAAACAATAAAATGCCAGTGCGTCGATAGCGCTGCAATGCCCCCATAATTCAATGATTGGAATTGCATGAGATAATTCTGTTGTGGCGCCACATGCAAATCTAACCGAATCATAGTTTTTCTAACGGAAAATCACTTGAACCAATTGATTTGCATAAAATGATGGGCAAGTTGTTGTCGTCGACGGCGACAGTGGCTGCTGGTGCATTGACGTTGCCGTTGCTTGGCATTCCAGGCGAGTGTGGGGGCCCTGTCGTTGGCGAACAGATGACCAATATATTGCAATTTATATGCGATTGAAGGCATTTTAGTTAAATGAATATCAATTGTGTGCGTCCACTCTGCAAACCGTTGCGGTGGCGATTTGATTACTCGAAATTTATGTCCAACACGCGTTCATCGGGCCTTCGATTGGGGCGTTGAAGCAAATCGACTCGGTATGAGTTGGCGTTCATCCTTGCAAGCAAATTGCAACGCTCGAAACCCACCAAGCACCAACTCTTTCCGAAGCGATCAACTTGAGGCTCACTTTCCGTGACCGAGCAATTGATGGTCCTGCAACTATCCTTCGCCATTTTCGCCTCATTACTCATTTCGATAACAACCGTTTGTTGGAGAAAGAAAAGTTTTGAGAAAAATAAAAAAATTTCATTTCATTTTTCCATCGAACTCGATCCCAACTGATGGACTGGCTCGTCTCACGGCATCCATTCAATGCTGGCTGCATTTCTGAATGCATACAAGTGAGAATAAAAGAAAATCTCGTTTTCAAGTCACCTCTCGAGCTCCATCGGGCGAACAAAAGACGAAGAAGAAAAACTTTTCCCCCACTCGCCATTTCGAATGTGTTATGCGCTCGAGTTTAAGTACTCAGCTCATTATTCGGTGCTTATGTATTTATTTAATGCGCTTTTAAAGTGCACAAAATGGGTTATTGATGCAATTATGCTGCTGCTGCTTGGAAGTGACAAGGAGCGATTCGAACATGAATGTCCTGTGACAGATTCCCATGACACGATTCCGCTGGCTGGAATCCTGGGGATAATTGGAATCGTGCATGGCGGGGCAGAAGGGTGAATTGATTGGAAACTCATTGAAAATTTCCTTTTTACCGGAAAATAACTCTTTATTCATCAATTCGAAAACTAACAGACTAAATTAGGGGGAAATATTCAAATCACGCAAAGGCATTTATTTCAGAGCTCCGATTCGAAAGCACATTCATTCCCATGGATTTGGTGGTTCTCATCAGCCGCTGTTGACTCTCTCTCTCTCTCGCATCGCTCTCGGGGGAAAAGTTGGTGAAAGCAAACAAACGCCTGATGAAATGAAGCAAATGCAACAAATTAAATGGACGACGATTTGTTCAAGCTTCGTTGACGTTGTCATCGAGATAGTTGTCTATTTGTGGCAGCGGCCGCAGTCTCCTCGCTCGATAATTGTAATTCTCGATGATTGGATGGCGCTGAACCAGAATATTGTAGGCGTCCGCCAGTCGAACGCATTCCTCAGTGGACAACTGGAAGCTTCGCAGGTGCGGATCCAGGTCGGCCATGTCGAATGTTAATTTCGTCAATTCGTCGCGCATGTCTTCCGGATACAAATTGGCGATGCCTCGTCGAACATATTTCTGACGCATCGAGAAGATCTCACGAACCACCTTTTCCACCAAATCGAAAGGCAACTTTGTTAATGGCTCCCGCAATGGCTCGAATCGGACAACAGCAACATCCACATCTGGTTTTGGTACGAAGGCCGACCCGGAGATGCGAAATCTTAGGTCGGGCTTTGTCCAGATTTGTGACATCACCGATAGACGACCCCGTTGCCGATGCATTATCGGTGCGACGATACGTTCAGCCACCTCCCATTGAAAGGTGAGCAGCATTGAGGCACGTCCGAATGACCAGGCACAGCGTCGCAGGCTGATATCTTTGTACCAATTGATGAGCAGACGGGTCGATATGGCGAATGGCAGATTACCGATTAGACATAGCGGCGCTCGGGGTCCCATCCAATCTGTTGGCTCGAGGTCTTGAACGGCTGTTTCGATTGGAAATTTGAGGATGTCGTCGCGATAGATGTCCATTTTGATGTGACCGGCACAGGCTTGCTGCAGCAGCTCCATCGTTGGCATGAATCGTCGATCTTTTTCAACGACAATCAATTGCTTCGGTGCTTGCCGCAATATTGAACGTGTTATGCTGCCTGGACCTGGACCAACTTCCAGCACGTGTTGACCTTCGATGTGACCGGCATGCCTGACAATGCGCTGCGTCAATTGTTCGTCCATTATGAAATTCTGGGAGAGTTGCTTCATTGCTCGGAGATTGTAGATGCGAATTACGTCGCGAATGGTTGGCAGGGGAGGCAATCGGAAGCCGCTGCGGGCCAATTCTGCGGCTTTGGACATTTCTGCTAGCTTCGGTGTTCTTTGTTTGTTTGTTTATTGAATGATATTGTTGTTGTTGTTGTTGTTCAATGCTCTTTCCTTTACACAATAAGCCTATTCGCCGTGAATTGAACAACTGAAGTGGATTGGATTAATTGATTACTTTCTGTGGCTCCTCCAAATCGTCCAGGAACTTCTCCTGTTTTATGCTGAAGATGGAGTAGGAGTAGATGCCGAGAACGGTACCTCCCAATGCTAATCCAGTGATTAGGTTGTTCCTTCGCATCCGTCGCACTTTCTGCACTCGTTCGATGTTCTCCTTTTCGAGAAGTCTCATGAAACTCAACTGAGCCGCTGACAAGGGTCTAGCCTCACTTTGATTCGATATTTTGAATTCACTTTTCTGTTCCGCTCCGGATGACATGTTTCTTTTTGGTTCGAAACAAATATGTCGAAATAGAGACGAACTATTCGATTTTATTTCGTTCAACTGAGAGAGAGAGTTGAGGTTATGCGTTGACTACGCGTTCTTCTGTCAGTCATTTCGACTACGGATTTATGTAGAAGAACAAACGAGCCGTGGTGAGTTTCTTTCGTGTTGATTTTGATTTCGAAAAATCATTTCTTTTCCGGAATGCGATCTCACGCTTGGATTGAGATGTTGGCAGGCAAAACCATTGGACGGGCGTTCCGATTGAGAGAGAATTGGGGAGGGAGCATGGGACAAGATGAGAGGCCCGAATCGCAAGAAATATAACCATTCTTTTGCGACGGACCTCAGCAATTCAATTCAGAATTGAGCGATTACATTTATTTTCCGTGCACAGCTCGTGCTCGTGCAGAGTTCATTCCAGTTTGCTTCAGTGCCATTTTCCCGTAAACAGACCAATGCATCGTTTCTGGGCATTCATCTTCAACCTGCCAACCATCGACTGGTTCAGTCTTATCAAAATTGCTAGTGCCTTTCATGGTGCGTCAGATGCCTCCTCCCAAACCCAGCAGTTATGCTCGACAATCAGTCCAATCTAAAAAAAGGAAAGATCCAAATTAAAATCCATCTCCATTTCGTCGTCCAACACCAATCAGTCTCGAGCACAAATTCTGTCTGATTGATTTGACGAACCACACAAAAAACGACACAGAAACACGATCACGCATTGAACGATTCGAAAAGCACGAAATCCATTTTTTGAACGGTGGATGCTCCTCCAATCAGTCTCATAATTGTTATCTGATTGAAATTGCACAGTGATTTCCGATTTATCCAAAATAAACAATATATAAACTCATTGATTAACCTTCTGATGCGAGCTGAACGATGAATGGAACAACACATTATTTGACACATGAACCATTGCAGGGTTGACACAAAGGTGCCTTCTCATTCCGGCCGCAAGGTGGCGCGTCGATCGAAAACAAGCTTTAAGTGATTCTCGGTTCGCGTGTCGATTTGATCCGATGTTTTGAAGAGATGGAGCCCGACCATTCGATACGATTGTTGGCTGAGAGACAAAGGCAGTTACTTGATCGACCCGAGTGGCTGCTCGGACGCAGCTCACTGCCACCGAGCTCACCTTGAAACGATTGACAATGCACTAATGTCTCAGCGAATGAAATTTGACCGAATTCAAGTGGATATTCGAATGTTTGGGGTTAACCAACCGTCAATACTGTTTGAATTACGTTGAAGATTCGCTTCCCAGCGAAACGGTATTGAAACATCACTGAAATGGAACAATCATCGACTTGTCCGGCGACACCAACCCGGGACAAGGTCGTCGTCACTATCGCACGCTTCATTGGCTTGGACCGTCAAGTCATTTGGCATTACCAAGCTCAATGAGCCGCTTCTCACTCAATCGATATTGTTTATCAGTTTCATTCGCAAGAGAGAAAAACGAAAAAATTGTCAAATCCGCAAAATGCTTGCCGATGAATTGGCACCGTCAATTCGATTTGAACCATTACGACCATGGAATATCTCACGTATTGTTTGGACGTTGCCTAGAAAACAATACGCGACTTTTCTTGAATCAAACAGCTTTTAGACGAATCGCAATTACAACCGTCCCAAGTGATTCATTGAGTGGTCGGCATATCGATGGCAAAGGCGAAAAAAGAATGAACAATCATTTGTATGAAATCGATTCAATCAAAGGCATTCCGCAGAGCCATTGAATGGGAATTGTGTTGTATGACCAGCACCATTTGTGCTGACCGCAAATCGTAATTCAGTGGGTTGATATGGCTTGTGCTAGCCCGCTATCATCGACAGTCAATCTAAGGCTTAATTGATGAATGAAAAAAGCGTTTGACGCAAGATGATTATTCATTGTCAAGGTGATTGTGAGCCACGACTCATGTGATTCGCCGTCAATTCGATTCTCCGATGAAGCTGATCGGTTGACTTATGGATCTTGGGCATGTTGACAATGTTACGTGTGTGTTTGATCCAAACGGATCGACTGGCTCGGATCAGATACGATTCCGATCGAGAAAATCAGTTTCGGATGCTTCACTCTCAGCCGGATGACATAATGCGTTTGCCAGGAAAACAATCAATGACTAACCGCTCGCTGCAATGACAACAAACGGTCAACGATGAAGACGCAAAAACGATCATAAAACCCAACAATAAACCTGCGCCGATCTCGTTTAACGTGCCAAATTGTTACACCGGCACTCGACAAACATTTCAATTGGATGGACGGACGGCTGGCTTCTTTTTTCGCTTCATGCCTGTTTTTGCAAACGAAAGAAAACTCAATTTGACTAAGGTCATGCATTGTCTGTTGTGTAATTGTGTGATTCGGCGAAATATAATTGCATTCAGTTGTTAAAGTGCAATTTTATGTTGAACATGAATGTTGAAGTCAGCGCGCTCGCGAGAGAGTGTGAGAAGCCGAACCAAAAGCGAGGCGCAGCCATCACCGACAGTTGAACCGGGAGGCGCTTTGTACCTCATGTGTGGAGACTGAAATCGAAATGAAATTCATGTAGCGCGTTGATGAGTCGTCGTCCGCAGATTTCCGATTCCAAATGAGCATACGTAATAAAGTGATTCGCACATTTTTCACAATCGCTATCAATCGTTTTTGTTGTGAAGCGGATTCTCGTTATTTTGCTGCTGTTGTTGTTGTTGTTGTTGTTTTTGTTGTCGGGGTTTTGCGTCAATTCCGTCGAAGGATGGTTTCGTTTCGATTTTGGCATGTGAATGGTTTCGATTGACGGTGTGATGGCAGGCCATTGTTGGCAATGAATTGAAAATGACGATCAAAATGGGCAAGGAAATTCTAAAGACGTTCGGCATGCAATCGTCACTCGGTTCAATTGTGTAGACCATTTATGGGAAGCACAAAGACTCGATTGGCGGTTTCGCTTTGCATACGGCCGTTTTTTTTCCGTTGCTCTGCATTTTCCTGCAAGCGCATGCTTCAAGGTCGCTTTATAGGTCTCTGAATGACCGGACACTCTGTGCATCGAACAAGTGAGTTTTAAACGATTCGTTTATTTCTCGTCGGACCGTCCGCGAGAAAAGCACATTTTCATCATGCCGATGACAAAACATCATTTACATATGGCACATGCAATAAAACCGATTTCATTCAGATGAAAAGAAATAACAAAAAAAAAAACCGAAAAAAAATTACGGAAAAAAAACGATCTCCGTCATCGCAGGGACAACGAGCGAAACACGAAAACGTTCCCACAGTCTGTTAACAGATTAACACAAACGAATGTGCACACAGCGAGATGTTTAATTGATTCATAAAACCGTTCAAGTGAAACAATGGCAATGGCCAAATCCGAGATTCATTTCACGACC
>JANSTV010072493.1:0-22551 GCA_027564135.1 Lestremia cinerea | reverse complement strand
CTGGCGCGCACGAAATTCAGTCAGCTTTGTACGGTTTCGACTCACCATGTATTATGTGTCATTCCATCCAACAACAACAACAACAACTACAACAACAACAATAATAATAACAACACATCACCACATGCAAACATATGAATCATCGGCTGCTCGCTTCGGTGTATGCGCATATCAGAGTGCAGTGGTGGTGGTGCTTGGCTCAACGGAACGTTCGCCTGGTACTACACGTGGATTACAAGGTGAAAATGACGGCATTTGATTCAATCGTAAATCATTGGCCAGGCTATTTCCGTTTGGAATCTAGCGATTGCATCCAGGCTGCTTGGTGGAAAATTCCCTTCGACAATGCCGCCGCGCGTGAAAGCAGTTTGACCAGAGGGGCTTGTTAAGGAGAAGGGGTATCGTCATTTACAATTCGCTTGACGCAGCTGACGCATCATTAAACGTCGCTTGTGTTTTCTCAATTAAGAAGCGCGAACCAATGTGTAAAAAACAGAAAAAAGGGAAAAAAAAGAAAAGTCCGCTTTTGAAAATTTAATTGGTTCATGAATAGCATTAAAACTATTTGAGCATTTCAAAATATTCAATTTTGAACGGAAATAAAAACGTTTTATTTACATTTTCTAAAAATACCCGCGCGCGCATTGAGAGCATGGGATGAGAGATCAGATGAGATGAGAAGAGAGCGAATTCGAAAAAAGAAAATTGAAAAACGCGAGCGGGGAAAAGCATCCAAAAAAACAAAAAAAAAAAAAAGTTGGTATGCGATCTTTTTCGTGACTATTTTTAAATATCGTTTTGTGAATATTTCGAATAGCCAAGAGCCAAACAGTATGATTCACCCTATGCTCTACGCCTGAACGCAACGTATTTGCTACAAACAGTACGACGAGAGTCTAAAATCGAGCTACAGGCAATCGCAACAGCAATGGGCCCAACGAATCCAAAGCGACACACTAGGTGTAAGCACAACACACAGCCAGCTGTCTGTGAATGTGTTCGATTATTCGATTGTACGAAATAACAGTGCCAATGCTGGTGCTACTGCTGCTGCTGCTGTCGCACACGCCAATACACTTGAACCCTTGAACACTGACACGCACGCACACTCTGATAGAGGATTTTGTAAACGTCAGTTGGAAAAAGTGACTCATCGCGAACTCTTTTGATTGGCCTCGAACATTAACAGATTGTATGTTTATATTTTCAGTGAGCGGGCGAAACAAAAATGTGTAGAAGAAGTGGATAGCGAATGGCAATAGTCATAGTCATATCCATAGCCATAGCCATAGCAATATGCATATAATTTGTTCATCGCATGGTTCGGTGTTTGTGTCGTGTGCTTGTGCGTACTTTGATGATGATGATGATTATGATGATGATGATGATGATGATGATGATGATGATGATGATGATGGTGATGATGATGACGACGATGACGACGATGACGATGATGAAGACGACGACGACTTCCACGATAATTGTAGGTTGATGTGCATTATACAATACGAACCATAGTGGACGGAATGAACGGACTTTCTGGCAGACAGAGAAAGAGACGAAATACATTCATTGCGAAGAACTAGCACGCATCCGTACTCGCCCCGCGCGATCAGTACAGTTCAGTCGGGCTGTGTCGAAATTGCTTGATGTGTGCACCAGACGTCCATTCGGCTTTGTCCGGGGCGATACGTTACGTCAATTCACAAATCTAGAGATTACGGGTACGCATGGAATGTCAATTGATGAATATGCTGATTCGATAATTCGTTTTTCACGAACGCCGCCGCCAATGCCACGATGATCGCTGGGGGAACGGCCATTCATGATGAATGACGATTCCCCGAACGAGCATGAATGACTATTTCCTCGAGAATTATGAGTTTTCAGTTGAAATCTTGCAATCTGGTGTTGCTACCACGACGCGTTTGGCATTTTGAATGGCCTCTGAGGGCGGTGACTTTACTTCTTGGAAGCCATCGGTTACTGTCGTCGTTTATTTCCGTTTTGTCGAATTGCGATCATTTTTCGCAGGATCAATCATCGATGCGAGTTCTACAACCGGAGAATCAGACACATAGCGCATCCAGGAAGAGTTGTCATGCGCATTCGGCAAAATTTGCCAAAAAAAAACGAGTGAAACTGTCGCGCAATCCAAGTCACGCCGCGAAACCGCCAATGAGTCAACCCGTCTTTAAGTGGAATATTCGGGTATTTGGTTGTGCCATAAATGCGCCAAAACAAATAAAATGGGTCTCGCGGGCCTTGACTGGGTCATTCGCCGGTTGCCAACACTTTCAGCAAATATTTCTTTTTTTTGACTTTTGGTCGTCGTTTCGCTGATCGCACACTGTCGATCGATGCGTCGTCTTGTGTCCTTTTCAACACGTCGACTCTCGGTGTAATGGGAGTGTGTGGACGACACAGTTCATTCGCATGCTTTTCGTTTCGTTTCTGTTGCGATTACATTACACATATCCGTCTCATGAATGACTGCATCGGCGTGATATTGCTGACCGATGCAGGCTGCTGGTTGACATGAATGAACCGAACAAATGAATGGAAGGAATGACAGAGGCTGTCGATGATTCACTAAATTTGTCTAATCTCGAATGCACTTTTTGGTTAAATGGATCAGACCTCTTCGATGATTCCCTGCAATCGGTTGGATGGTGCTCAAAAATGCGACCACTTAAAGTGGCCCGGCCATGGCCTGATCTCAGCCATGACTCATCCTTCTTTCGACTGCACATTGGGGTGCCCTCATTTCGGTCGTTGGCTGCCATCCGCCATCGTAATGTCGCAGTTACCTGGGCCGTTATGGTTTTGTGTAATCTAACTCTGTCGCAAAGTGCATTTAGTGCTTGCCTGGTTTGGCATTCGTAGCACTCCAGCCAACACCTATGAAACTCTGCTGTTCGATAATTCTTCTCGGTAATACATCTGATGCCTTGTGAAATGCCGAAACGGCAAATCTCATGTCAGACATCGATTTTAAGGTGCCGGTGTTTTCTACCTGCCTGCCTGCTTGTTTGCTTGCTTGAGCTTGCCTGCCTGCCTGCTTGCTTGCTTGCCGACAGGGCCATTATGACAGCAATTAAACATGACTCATCACAACAATTAAAATTCTACACATTTTTCTGATAAGCATCGAATGTGTATCGTAACACCAAGTGGCATTGTTGCCATTATATAGTCAACTACCGAATCGCGCGGTGTATGCCCGATGTGTGCATGGGAGACATGTGTGGCATCGACACATTGTGCCGTATCGTGCCGTGCCATGTCACATTTGGCGATGTGCTTTTTCACGATGTTCGACATTCGGTTTTTATCACCATTTCATTTGAACGGCTCAATGGCTCAGTGCACTAATTTCTCCCAGTCGAATGTGGAACGCTATTGATGGGACGATGACTCCGCTCCGGGGAAAAGAGACTCCATCTGCAAGGAAGTGTGCTCTCTCTATCGCTCTCTCTCTCCCTCTTCCGATGGGCTGTCCTTATCAGTGCATTCGACGATTCACAGATTGAACGACTCATCGGCTATGCGGATGTTTGCCAAAACAGATGAAAATTGCACAGTCAACGGCGAGTGGGACGTGAACTGGGAATTTGACCTCATTCAGTTTCAACTCTAAGAGTTCAATCACTCAATCCATCCGATCTAATTTTAGGCGGAATTCAAGAATAGCATGGACGGCGACTAAAAATAACCGAAATCTGTGCGAATACCTTTCTGCACGAGCTTGTTCGCTCACTTTCATCGCAGGCGATTTACAGACGGTGGCCAAAACATTTCGGTTTTTGTTTATTCGCGTGAGTTTCGCCTCGAATTTCTTCGTCAATGCGTTGCCCAGCCAAAAGTTGCGCGAGCGCTTAGTCATTCGGATTGCTGTCGTTTTTTAGGTGCGAGCTGATTGGTCCGAGCTTCGAGCCGGGAAGAGACATTCCGAAGCGACTCGAAGCGACTCAATTCCACAGCGTCGCTTAGAATACATAAGAAACGTTCAATGTGGAATCGCAGGTCGAACTAACCGGCACCGCTCGACCATTCAATGCAACTTGGAGTCGCTGGTGTTGATATTGCGCACCGTTTTTGGTTGTTTGTTTGTTTTTTTTCGAAAATGTCATTTCATTTGAAACAATGGCACCGACCATATTGCTGTTGCCAGCACGAACATTTCGTCGAATTGACTTGAAATTGTCTCGAAATTGCTTCTATAAATAATGGAATTGGAAATTTGAAACATTTCTTTTGTCTTCCGTTCGTCCGTCGACGAGATAATTCCGTGAAAAATGCGATCGCGCCGACGAACTGCATTCATCTGGCGTGGCGTCCGAATGAGATCATTGCTCAATGGTTCCGGGGGAAGGTGGCGAGAATACGGGAACGAGAGCGTGTAAAAACCGATTACTCGATCGAATGCAATCGTTTGATTGTTTTCGTGATGATTCATTTCGAAATATGACGCAGCATTTGAATGGAATCGGTGTCCTCTCATCGCATCGGTCGCACTGGCCATTAATTCAAAATTCGAACATATGTCTGAGACAGCAACCCCTCTCTCGCTGACGGTTGAATGGAACTGGTGACGCATTACGCAACTGAAAATGCGTTCTGAGCCGTTGCTTTTTTTCTTGTTCCCATTCGATTCCGCTGCAAGAAATCAACCCCAATGCTTTCACCCCAATGGTACCGCTGCCGCCACGACGACAGCCCAATAACAACGCGATATGTTCTTCTCAGCGTACCGTCGTCGTCTCCGTCGCCTGGTTTCGGCATCGACAGACTGCAGCCGTGCATTATGGACCATGAATTAATAGTTTGCGTCCTTTTCCTGTCGACAGGCATGACTCATTTTAGCAATTGTTGTGTAATTGTTTTCAATAGACTTTCGCAGTGTTGAAATCACACGACGCTCTCACTCGTTTGACAGCCAGCAGTCCCGCTCAATGCAATTCGCTTCGCTTCGACGGAATGCAACAGCGATCAGAGGGTAAAAGATCATTCACAATCGCTGACCCTTCGATATTTTCATTCATTCATTCTTGTTTATTTTGGCCAGGCATTCAGACAGATCTCGATCGATCAGAGCCGACTTAGGATGCCTGCCATCGCCGGCTGAGTGATTCCGTGTGAATCGACACCAAAGATATTTTGATGACAACAGAATTTGATGAATATATCACGGCCGTTACCACTTTGTCGATCGTTTTTTATTCACATTTTTTGTCGTTGTCGATAGTCCATAAATTAAAATGCCATCCAAATGACTCACTTTCTACGCGTCGACAACGTTCGATTCGGTTTTGTCTTTTGGCCAAAATCAAAACGTAAATAAACGAAAAAAAGTTTCCAAAAGCACGAATCGCATAAGCGTGTATGTATTCTCCAGAGCCCCCTCCCCGCCTCCTCAAGCTCGCTTGCGTTCGCATCGTACCATCAAATTGCACCACTTTGATTTCAATTCGCGCAACAGCATTAACATTCAACGTAGAACAATTCTACGTGCGTGCGATCGCGGCATGCATGACGATTGAGCATTGTTCCGTCATTCCGATCCGTTTGGGTAATTTTCTGAATGGCATGCATCCCATTGATTCCCATTCTGTCATTCGACACTGATTCCATATCGTTCATTGAAAGCAATAGCGGTCATAGTCGCCAACCACAACCACACCGACAACCACAATCAATTGCCTGGCAAACAAAATACTTGATACGAACGGTGCCGTAGTCGGTTTGTTGTTATGGATTCGGCCTATCTTCTTCTTTTTCTCAGTTTTTTTTCCTCTTTTTTTGCCGTGTGCGCTATCAAAACGGCAATATATATGTGTGCCCTTAATTGACAATTCTTATCACTTTGCTCGGGTTTCACATGAGTAATGATGGGTATGCCCATTATCTATTCGATGACTCCTCGTTTCGCAACGGCGTTGAAGTTGGCGCTGCTTTCATTGGGTTTTTGCTCGTTGCGTGTCCTCTCCACGATGTTGATCACATACGGTTTGGAAATAACTTAGAGTCGACCGATCGAATTCCACGCAAATTACGGAAAATCGCAACATACCTTTCTGGTTGTCGAAGGATCGGTCTGTCGTTCGAGGAGAAGATTCAACGAAGAAACACGTCGTCGTCGTCGTTTGTAGTCATCATCATGAATCGCCATCTGTGTGTCAACTCAAACTCCAAAAGCTCAGCACAAAACTTCCGAAATGAAAGTCCTTGAGTAAGCTTGCGTGAATGGAATAGTTTTATTGGTTTAAATGTTTCCGATAATTCAAAAATTCCGATAACCTCGGCAAAAAAATTCTTAATTAATATCTAAAATTTGCATTTCTTACACCGTTTTTGATTATAATTAATTAACAAAAATGAAGGGGCCGCTAAGACAATTGAACATTTTTTTTGAATTAGTCACCAAACCGGGAACGGTTGCCCAGCTCTCTGTGTATTTGTATGAGCTGTGTTTGTGTGTGAGTTTGTGTGTCATAATTCAATTCGTTTTCTCAAAAAACAATAATTTCATCAGGAATCTTTTCTACTCGAAATTCCGCTGCACATTTAAAATGTCTAAATATCTACAAATTTCTTCCGAAATGAAACGGTAACTGCACAAATTCCACACTCTACGAATGGTCTTTTGATCTTAACCGTAAACATTGATATCACAAATAAAATGGTTTTCATCAAATCGCCGGTTTGATCGTTTCCCTCCGAGCCATCGACGGGCACTTCTTCCACCTGCTTCACTTCCACTTTCACTAATCAAGATCTTTCAGTTTGTGCGATCGAGTTGAATAGATGTGATGTGAAATACGGCTCTTGTCGAAATCCCATTTGCTCGTCGACGGTCTTGATTCTCGCCGGAAAACGTCAAACGGGCTGCTTGAATCCGAATTGCTTGTCAAAACTTCATTCCAGAAGTTTTCAATTGAATTATCCAAAACTTTATTTTCTTCTTTTTTCGGATTTTTTTATTGAATTGATATGGTCATCGATCGATGATCGAACGAAAATGAATGGCCTACTAAAAAGTCTACAAATCCATGAGTTTCCTCATGCGAACGCTGACCGGCAACCCGTCAAGGCCAAACTCAAAAGTTTTCACAAAAAATTTAATTAATTAGTTTCGTAATTTACAAAAATGAATTGTTTTTGATTTTCTCATCGAAAATATTCAAAAATTCTAATTAATAATTTCATCAAAATTGTTCATTGGTTATTTTTGATTTGATTTGTGGGTATTGATGTGGATCTTGGGGCAAATGCAAGTGTCATGGCAGAACATGGCAACATGGAACTTACAATAGATTTTAGGTCATTACTGACCTAATAATCTATAATGCCCTCCGAATGAAGGCGGATATTGGACACAAGAACTAAACCGATAACGAACGAATGGAGTGCGCATAGGGACGGACACCCAGAATTCAATGATTTATTGTGCGCCATTGGGAACTAATACTTTGGAAATGCCCGGAAAAATTTCACACTGAATGGGACCGTACGGTACGAGCTCACCGTCGACTGTAAAGTGTCCCTGATTTCCGGACGGTTCTATCCGGAATGCTTGCACGGGGATCATCTGGATGAACTGGTTGTTGCTCTCCGGTATGTGAGTGCCAGAACTAAGGCCTAATAAGAACTTGAGCAACTCTTGCCGGGAAGCACCGGCCCGAATGACCAACAGCCAAATGATGCCATCGTCTAGTTTTGCCGAGGGAGCAAACAGGCAATCGACACCTAAATGGGTTTGATATGCAGCATGCACCATGACAAAGTCGCCCGTTTCGACGGTCCAGGAATCGGGAACGGGTGTGGTCAGGGCCGGTATGTTCGGTGCAGGTCCATACATCTGGACTGGTTGCTTCAAATCTTCCGCATCACTGCCGCATGATGACAATTTCTCAGCCACACTCTGATAGATGCTCTCCGTGGTCGAATAATAGGTGCTCTTGCGTGAGTTCGCCGAATACCAACTGTCCAATCGTGGACGGTACACATTCGGGTGAACGCTGTTCGTTTCCAACGACAGCACATCCCCAAATGCCGTATCACAAGTCTCGCAGTCACCTTCGCCATGGCAATCCGGACAATCCAGCGCAGTGTTGCAACTCATGCTGTGCCGCAGCATCGTTGAAGAAGCCTCAGTGCGATTGGTCGATGATTTTTCGCCGAATGGCACCGTGGCTGGATAATAGGACAGTGTTCCGTGGTAGGTTCGCAGCGAGATTAGGCGATGCACTGACCAAATGGCAAAGCGCTGATATCCAATCGAACGTAGACGCTCACTTTCGATGTCAATGTCCGATATCAAGCCCCAGCCGATCGACAGAAACGAGAACAATATCTGAAATTGAATGGCAATTAGATTGGGGTGATGGTTGAATGGGAGTGAAACAAACCTGCGTTTTGGTCTCGACGCGTACCAAGTCCATCGGTGCTGAACGGCCTCGAACGACGGTCAGTGCGGCCGACAGGACCGGTTTCGGCTCGTATGGTTCGCTGCAAGTGGAAATACAACATCGTTAGAATATCATTATACATTTCATGGTTCGTCAAACGGCGCGATGATTCGCCGGACAGGGTGCTAATGAATACAAACAAATAATTGTAAATCAATAATTGCAGTGTGAAAATATCATCGGCTCGTCATAATGACCAGAATCAACATTGTTGAAGCGGTGGCTTAATTGGCGACTCGAACCGCTTGTTTGCTCTCAAGTCGAGTGCAAACACATCGAATGCGGAGCGCTGCTGAAAGGCAAAAGGCACATTTGATTTCAATCCTGCGCCAGCCGTTCGTCATTGATCGGATTCAAATTCTCAATTTCCACAATGCAATCGTGCGCATCGAAAAGTGAAGGCGCTTCAATGTTCCATTCGTGTATCGAATGTCCCAACTGAAAATGAACGAATTTTCTTGGGGGAAATTAGAGAACTCGTCATTTGGTTGACGATAACACACGAACACGGCCGCCATACTCTCACTCTCGATGTGCTTGTTTGTTCTGCACCGCATCGCAACGACCAAAATAAGATCCATCAGAGAGTGAATTTTAGAAGAGAATATTCCGGCAGTGATCAAAAATAAATCAGTCGTTTTTTCACTGCGTCGAGAACGCAAGTCGAATCGAATCGAAAGCGGACGCATTTTGTTTTTGTTAGAGAATTTCTGTCAGTTGTGGTGTCATTGCCTTGGCATTCTCAGTGTACCGGCCCGGGCGTAATGTGAATTGATTGAATCAACAACGAAATGGCTGAAATTCGTCACGGACACACCAACCCCCTGAGCGATGGCACGCTTATTACGCGAACCGTGTTCCTGCGTTTGATTTCCGGCGTCTATTTGGTGGCATTTGTTGCGTTTTATTTTCAAAGTGCGGGTAAGTGAGTGAGCATTGAATCGATTGGGCGATAGCATGGAGGATCGCATGAATAACCGCTGAGCATCAAGACTCTGGTTTCAAATGTCTATTGGTCTATCCATAGGTCTGTTCGGCAACAATGGAATTGCACCAGTTCGCCTGAAAATCGATACGAATAGCTCGATTTCCCGAGCAATTGTCGAGAAACCGACGCTGCTGCATTTGGCTGTTTATTTAGGCATCGATGCAGACTACATGATCGACTTGTTGTGTTTGGTTGGTTCAGCGCTGTCATTGCTGGGTGTGCTCTCGACGCGATTCTGTGTGCTGCCGACTTTTGTAACTTTGTGGATCACTTATTTGTCTATCGCTCAAATCACTGGTATTTTCGCGCATGAATCTGATCAATTGCTTCTTGAAGCCGGCTTCATTTGCTTCTTCTTGGCGCCCATCGATTCGAACAGTCCGTCTAATCCAACTGACAAGATCGGATTTTTCATGCTCAAATGGCTTTTGCTTAGGTGAGTCCCTCACAGCCTGACCCTTCCGCTCAGAGTTTCAGTTGCCTCTGTCTCATAGATACTTTTTCGAATGCGGAGCCGTTAAATTGCTGTGTCGCTGCGTGAAATGGTGGCGACTGACAGCTTTCGAGTATCATTTCGAGACGTTGCCTCTGCCAACACCGTTCACCTGGCTCGCTCACCAATTGCCGAAGGACTGGCTCAAAATGCTCAACATTTTCGCGAACATTACGGAATTGACGTTGCCCTTTATGTTTTTCTTCCCGCATCGTGCCACTCGCAAATGGATATTTTGCTGGCAGGTGAGCATCTCATCTTCAAATGAGGCATTCATTGGATAATCGTCAAACCCTTCGCAGCTCTTCTTCCAATTTGGAATCGTTTTGACTGGGAACTACGGTTTGATCAATTACTTGGTGGCCGTTCTGTTGATTGCGCTGTTGGACGACGACTTCTTCCTGGAACTGAAGCTCCACGGTCCCTGGCAGTTGGCCAAATATCTGGTCGTTTTCAGCTTGACCACATTTTTGACGTTCTTGACCTTTTCCACGATGCTGCCGAATGTGCTGGCTGACATAACATTCAAGCAGATCTATTTGGATTGGTTGCTGCAGGCGAATCGCCAGGCGCCCATTATGGCAATCATGACTGTCGTTTCCATTGCATTACGCAACCTAATATCGCACCCGTTCATTCATCAACAACGGAAATTCATTCAGAAATTGTACGTCGTTAACACGATGGTGGCCTTTTTGATCATTTCTCTGGTGTTGGTCGTCGTTTCGATGGTAAGTGAAGATGACAAATGTTGATAGAGAGCGTTGTGTCGTCGAGTGGCTCTTGATTGGATTTGCTATTGTTTCAGGTTCCCCATGGCAATATAGACAAGACGACAAACATAACTGATTCCAATGTGAGTAGCCTGGGGAAGAGCAAACGAACGTTTTCTTAACTGAAAATTTCTCTCAATCTCAGTTGGGCACGTTCTACCAAAGTTTGGAGCGTTTCCAAATCACCAACCAATACGGCAGGCATTTGAGCAAAATGCGCACGGATCGCTATGAAATCTCGTATCAATACGCCGAGAAGTCGGAGGGCCCTTGGACCCCATATGGATGTCTGTACAAGCCTTGGAATGCGAATGCCTCGCTGCCCCTGACCGGACCCTATCTCCCACGAATGGATATGAAATTCTTCGAAGCTACGCCGACGCACTTCCCAAACTACCGCGATCACCTCTGGACGGTTGTAATTGCTTACCGGCTACTTCAACATGAACCGAACGTTTTGCACTTATTCGGAATCGATGCTCATCAATTGGCGAAACCGAAGTTTGTGCGAGCTGTCGTGGCAAAGTTCCAGCATTCGGGCCCGAATGAAAGGTAATCCTCTCAGGAGAGAGAATCAAAGGGAAAGTTGACAAGTCTCTTTCTTTCAGACAAGCTCATTGGACGATATTCAGCCGCGGCGAATACATTCCGCCATTTTCTCTGGACCATCCGGTGCTGTTGGCGCATCTCCGCTCAATCAGAATATCACCAAACTACCAACCGCCCGGAATGTCCAATCAGTACTTGAAGACTCTCCTAGACTTTCTTCGGCAGCAGCGAGCCCACGATGCAAGCAAATTCATTCTGATCGTTCTATCGACGGTAGCCATCATTGTTTTTCTCAAGAATAAATACTAGCAAATATAACTTCGAACGCCAATTTCGATTTGATTGTCGCTCCGGCCTTGCCAATCAAGCCGAGAAACGACTCGGAAAATCCAATTGCGTCACAGTCGAGTAAAGATGAATGCACAGACAACTCAATTATTTGCAAACAAAGAATCGTAAATCGTGCCTTGCGTTCATATTTGCATTTCTGCCACTGATCAACTCTGAGATTAGTGAGGTGAATTCATCTCGTCTCATTTCGGTTTCGCTTCCGACATTGACTTTCGATATTTTCGTGCAAATTTTCTCGTTTATTGCATGCAATCGCACCAGTCGATCCATCGCCAGACGGCAATTAACTATTCAGCTTTGTCCCACCGACAAAGCCTCAGCCAAAGCCATTCGAAATGAAACCAATCATGAATCACATTGTTATTCACGAAAAAAAAGTGTTCAAGGCGACGACATCCAATTCAAGGTTGTTCGATCATTTCGGTGCAGTTCAGCGCAGCTACGGTGAAACGCAGTTTTCGTCTGCCCGATAAAAGAAAACAGTCCCATTCGACTTTGCAGTGATATCGAGTTAAGCTAATAGTTTATTGAATCCGGCTGGGGTTTCGCCGCCGAGCGCAACCGACCTGAGGAAGATGCTTGACTTGTGAAGCTAACCACTTGTTCTCGATTGGAATGACACAAATTCAATTATCAGCGACGCAATCAAGCACTGGTCGGTTACAAAACGAATCGAATCGAATCGAATCGCATCGCATCGAATCAAATCGAGGCGATAATTTGAGCTGACAGTTCCGATTGGTGTTTGGCCGTTTGCGTGTTTGTGCCATAATATGCACTTTCGTGTTTCGACAATTCGATTTCAAATTAGTTAATGCGTCATTATGTGCCAGTTTGCCGTGCGAAAAGCAACGAATTATGGCACAAATGGTTGTTGACCGGGTCGAATAGGAGTAGGCAACACACATCCATAAGCGTGGGCGGCAGTATCGAATCGATATCAATTAAGCAAGCACATTTTGAGTGACGCGGCACAGCAGAACACAAGTGACTTTCTCGCATTCATCTGAAAGACTAAAAGATACGCCTTCAGGGCAAGTAGGATGGTAACATCAATGTTATTTCGGTCGAAATGACTTCATATGCGACATTCTGATGATGCTCAGTCATTCGACGCACGACTGGAATTCAAAAATATCTCTCCAATCGCTGACTGATTGCCGATCATTCGAATCGAATGTAAAACTTTATGAGAATGTCGATCCGCGCGATGGTCGTTTGCTTCCAAAATGTTGACTAATTGGCCCACCAGTCAGTCTCAATTCCGATTAGCCGAACCCGAACGCAATTCGATTTCGGATTGTAGGCTTGAACACCGCACCGCGTCGACGATGAATAAAAAACGAGCAAATATTGGATCAGTGTCGTGCAATGTGACTGACGACATCTTCGCTTGTGATGACTGGCATTCAGCCTGGACTACCAGTTTTCGTTTGGAATTTTACTAAATTTTCTTCAAAAGTATGTTGTCGTCGCATTACCATAACACACATAAACAGTCGATTAGCGGTATGCGTGCGCCAAAAAAACAATAGAAAAAACTGGTCGAAAATCAAAAAACCCACCAAACAACCAAAAACAAGCCGAATCACAAACTTGTTTGCGAGCGCATTCACCAAAAATAACAACCGAATTATTGTTTACGATGCCTGATTGATTTGGATGCCTCGATTCGCTCGTCCCGTATCGTTTACCCACGCTCGAGCACTTCTCGACCGAAAATGGCTCACTATCATCGACCGTCTTCGTCAGACGGGTCGAACGGGGCGGACATGATGAAAAGACGATAAACGGGAAAATTCGATTACTTTTATGGCACCTCAGACCATCACCAACGAGATATGTGACGATCATGCTTGCTCGCATTGAAGCCATCATCGAGTTACAGCGACCACGACCGATTAGAGCACGAAGCGGAAGTTTAATAACTAAACGAAAGCTAATGCTTTCGCACACATGTTCACCATACACCAGAATCCGGAAAATTTTAATTAACTAAATTCCCTCGGCGAATGCGTTCCGGCCATCATTCAAACAGCGGAATGTCATTTCGTACGCATTTCGAATTGTCACGGAACGAACGCGGTGGGCTTGGGGGGACTCAGCTGCAATTGAATTGTCGGACTTGCGATTCTATGTCGACGTTCGCACGCAATGCAAATAACCACTTCCGAGAAGAACAAGCACAAAATTTGATGCCATTCACACCTAAGCCACTGTCGGACTATCGGAGCGAGAGTGCATGCAAAACTGGAGTAGCAGCAGAGGTACTTGAATGAAGTCAAGTGACTGACTCGATTGGAACGGAAGGTATATTCTTGTGTTTGCGTCGAAAGCAATCGCCGATTATTCAACTGATTTCTAAACAATAAACAAACCCACAAACACACATGCATGCGCTCGTTGGTCGCCCTCAATATGTGTGTACATTTATTGGCATAACGCGCAACGGTATTGCGTGAAGCACAAGTCATGGACGTGAGCTATCCGCGAAAGTACCTTCGATTTTAGAATGGCCAATTTTGTTCGAAGAATCTCAGCACGAACCGTTGTGAAATAAAATGGAAATTATTCGTTGCGGAAACGGGCCATAGTGACATCAACAACGATGACGAATGGAGCGGCTGGGTCGATAAATTGGATGATGGACAGAATGGTGGGAAGTAGAATTGTTCTCGTTCCAAAGTTTCGGTGCAAATTGCATCCGTTCGTGAGATGGTTCCGACCTGAATCAACTGTCGGTCACATTCGGATGATCGATGGAGGGAAGCACATCTCTCATGAGACAGGAGAGGAAGGGAGAAGGGAACAATTGCATGGCAACTTACTTGTACAAGAAGGCAATGGTGCGGGCCAGCCCGTTGCCGGACCCACAGGGTATGATGCCAATTGGAGCATCCTGAATAGCTTTATCCCAATCGGCTCGTTCGAATAGACCGTTTAAAACTTCGAAGTAAATACCGTCGCCGCCAACTACCACAATATACCGCCAAGCGTAGATGTCCTTGTTGCGGATGAACTCCCGAGCATAATTGGCGTACTTGGTCACATGCAAGTCGATTGGAATTTCGGCTTCAACAAAAATTGGTGCGACAGTCTTTTGAAATGTTTCACGTGCTTTTCCGGAACCTGATTTCGGGTTCAACAACACCAGCACCTTGCGCATGTCTTTCGGCGAATATGGAATGGATGCGATTTGTGTGATGGACGATTGTTGACTTTTCACGTGCTGTTGCTGTTCCAGAGGCAGCCAAACGGGGTGTTGCTGCTCGAAATTGTCTTGGATCAAATGCTTGATGGCCGAACGCCACTTCTGGGCCTCCTTGTTGTTGTCCTCGTACTTATCAAACGATCGAAAACGCAGCGTGATTGTGGTTCGTTCACGACGGCTACCAGCCCCACGACGGTTCTTCTTCAGTATGTACGCATATATGTACAAATAGGCACTCACATCGGACTCGTCTAAGTCCATGGAATTGTCCTCGACCACCTTCAACTGTGTCGGAGTCAATGATGCACATGTGCACGATGAGGTTTTATTGCGCTTACGTTTGCTACGCAAACATCGACAACCGATGATGTCCGGGAGGAGAATGGTTTGCTCCTTGGATGTTCCGTTCGACTCCTTGCGTAAGCTTAAACCATTTTCGGTGAGTCGAACTTGAAACACAGTGTTTTTCTTCGATGTTATGTAAAATGTCTCCACCAAATGCACGGTGGCAGGGTCGGCATCGGGCAGTGGCTTTGGATTGGCGTTGATCGTCGGTGACCCATTGATCGTATCGTCGTCTAATGACAACGTCGATATCTTCGGTGTTTCATTCATTTCGATGAATGTGGAATGTTAGCTTTGATCCTCACCGCATATTCTATCGAAGATTGCGTCAAATAGGCAATCGCAGCGAGCAATGAACAGCACGGAATTTCCAAAACGATTCACGATTGAATTCACAACGAAAAACAACTAATGGCGTATTCACTGGCCCCAAAAATGTACGCGTTAGTTTTGTTTCTTTTTTTTCTTTAGAGCTTGTTTTATTCGACACGATGATGACGACGATGACGATGATGACGACAACAACAATGGCATGAACAACAACAACACCGTTTCCACACAGAAATTTGCACCGTTCATTGGCTAAAGTACAACGATACGAAACAAAATGAAATGATTCCAGCGACGAGCAAGCTTAGACATCAAAATGTTAATCAAATGCACTGCATATAGGAATGAATTACTGATGTTCATTCGCCCAACAATCGAGAATGTTGGGCATTGGACTGACACCGATCACTGGCAAATCGAAACGAATCGAATCACAAACAAACCACAAAAAAGAACAACAAAAACAACAATCGAAATGAACAGCGAACGGAAAAATTGCTCTTTCGATTCCGTTTCGAACGAACGAACCAACGAATGACCGAACGCGCAAAGAAGACTGTCAGTCGTGAAGGAAAAAAAACAACAAATGCTATTTCAGCAACGGCAGCAGCAGCAGCAGAACAAGCAGCAACGCGCAACTCTCTGTTCAAAACACTTGCACGACAAATACTGCAGTCAATCGACGTTTTCAATGGGATTTTATGTGCTTTGCGCTTTACCAGTTATATTATTTATAGCTGGAGCCATTTGACAGAACGAGTTGTGGTGCTTGTTCGCTCGCGGTTGCTTTTGTTTCGCTTCAAATATTGCTTGACGGTTGATCAATCGCTGATGTAATCGCTAAGCGGAGTGTAGGCTATCTCGCGATCGCCATTCGAAATTCGAAATTCGTGCCTCGGTGGTCAGCCAATTCCAACGTTCGTTCGGTTCGTTGACAGCGATTCTTAAAATGAATAACAATACTGTTTTCGTTAGTTCCACCTGATGCCGATTGGAAAAGCAACCGCATTCGAATCGGTTCAACAGTTTACCGGTTCATCTTCTATACGAAATTACCGGTATATTATCTGTCATTCCGCCAACTGTCATTTCGGCTTTGCCACAATCGAAGGTTCTATTTTGGCTTCGATGCAAAAAGGATTTGGGCCTTCAATTTGCAGCATTTGGTTTCGTCTGGCGATGACACATGATCGTTTGCGCAAGGAATTTCTTGAGAGCCACACTTAATTGAATCATCGGCTATCGTCGATACAACTACAACTCAAAATGAGCAATATTTACATTCAAGAGCCGCCGAGCAGCGGCAAAGTGAGTAAACGTTTCGCGAGCGATCATCGAACGCTTTGAATGTTTGAACTGACTCAGCTCAATCCCTGTAGGTTCTACTGAAAACATCCGTGGGTGACATTGACATTGAGCTGTGGTGTCGTGAAGCACCGAAAGCGAGCCGAAATTTCATTCAATTGTGCCTCGAAGGATACTACAATGGGACCATATTCCATCGACTAGTGAAGGGGTTCATTGTGCAGGGCGGCGATCCGGAGGGCGATGGTACAGGCGGCGAGTCCATTTACGGTGCACCATTCAAGGATGAATTTCATTCGCGGCTGCGATTTGTGCGCCGTGGCTTGGTCGCCATGGCCAATTCCGGACGCGACGACAATGCGTCACAGTTCTTCTTCACGCTCGGTGAAACGATGGAGTTGCAGAACAAACACACGATTTTCGGAAAGGTCACCGGCGACACGATCTATAACATGTTAAAAATAGAGGAGGGTGAGGTCGATCAGAATGAACGGCCTTTCTATCCGCATAAGATTATCAAGACAGAGGTGCTGCTAAACCCTTACGACGACATCGTTCCGAGGGAGCTGAAAAAAGACAAGTCCAAGACGAGAGACAAGAAGAAGGAGAAAGGTGTCAAGTGAGTTACGACGTTTATGTGGAAGTTGGTTGGGATCCTGATTTGTCAATTTCATTCAGAAATTTCGGATTGCTTTCGTTTGGGGAAGAGGCCGAAGGAGACGAGGAAGAAACGGTTACGTTCAATAAAAAAAATGCTGGAAAAGCCAAGTCAACGCACGATGTCTTGGACGATCCGAAATTAAGCAAAGACACGGCGGTTTTCGTGAAGACTGGTGAGTTGCCGATCAATCGAGGCCAATGAAATGGAAGTAGCATGAAGTTATTCTCTGATTTCGCAGAAAAAGACGAAGCTGAGGAAAAACCGAAGGGACAGTCCACAGATGAGGAGCGCGACGTCCAAGAGAAAGCTGAAGCGGTTCGGAATAAACTCAAAACAAAAAGTAAGTCTGCCGGAAAGGAATCGAAGAAAGTCTTGCCGCCGGAAGACCTTGCGAAGCCGGTCGTAGTCTCTGACTCCGACGACGAAGATGATTTCTCAAATGTCTTGGAGCGGGAACGACAGCTCGAAAAAAAGAAGAAGGCGTAAGTATTTTAATGTCCTCGGCTCTGGTCAAAAGTGACGAGATATGTTTCGCAGGGATGCGATTCGAGCTGAAATCAAGACCCTGAAAACGGAATACAAGAACGACAGGAAGCCCAAGAGCGAAGTGGAGGATGAGAATGAGACAAAGAAACAGAAGCGAAAACACGACAACGAAATGGTGGAGCAGTTTTTGTCGGAGCAAGAAAAATACTCGCACTTGAAAAAGGATATGCCAAAAAAAGGCGGCGCTCGGTAAGAACCCAATACGGTTGAGTTTACTTCTTGATAACTGTTTTTGTTGCCTTTCATTGCAGCGAGCAAATGACGTTGGAATTGCTGAAAAAGTTCAAAAGCAAGTTGTCCGATCTCAAAGAGAAAGCCTCCACGACCGAAACGGATGAACCTTCTTCTTCGGGCCGGAATGATGTCGACAACGTTGAAGGGGATGACTGGTTATCGCATGAGCTCAAGTTTGAGGAGATGGTTCCTGTGCTAGCCAAAGACGCGTCAACCAAGAAGGACGACTGGTACGATGTCTCCGATCCTAGGAATTCCCTCAACAAACGGAAACGTGGTGATGATCGTCGGAATAATGATCGGAGAGACGACCGCTACCGAAACGATCGACGGCGTGTTGAGCGTCGTTGATACAAAGACCTGATTTCGTCCCCAATAAAAGTTATTTGAATTAAAGCATTCCTCGAGATTTTATTTATAAAATCGATTTTCCTGCAAAATTCGATACGAGAGAAAACAGATTAGCTAGCGGTCAAAAAACTCATCATTGTCGTCCAAATCGCTCGATGCCATTCAATACATTTATTCTGAAAATACAGTTTGCGTTTCTCAAAAAAAGGGTCGATCTTTCAATTTCGATCGATTACACAAACCCGGGTTGCGCTTTTGAAACTTATTCAAATTCGATTCGCTTAAAAAACTAGCTTACTCTTATAACAGTATTGCCACGTTGAATGCTCCGAGTTTTTCGATGAAACGAGTAAACTAAGCGAGAAGTTTGTTCGCATCGAAACCTCTCCAAATTTAATGGAAAACTATTAATTATCCGAAATGCCAGTTGTGATTATAAAATAACAGCCATTTTAAGTAAAATCTTGCTCAATAAAACTGAACGAGCGGATAATCCGGTTGGATAAATTTCAGAATTGAAAATTGAAAAAATTAAAAGATTTTTAAAAGTAAATTAATCCGAAAATAAAATTAAAATTAGTCGAAATTAATTAAAAGAAAAAAGTATTTATTAATCTCATATTAATCTCTCTCAGGATGATGGACGACCTCGAACACTGCTATTTCATTGTTTGATCGGAGCTCAGCAGGCTCTTGATCGGCGAATCAACAATGTGAATTTTGTTGATGGTTTCCACCAGAATGTTCTTTTCGGGCAAGGCGCGCGTCCGCATGCAATGCCGCAGTGACTCCTCATCGGTTTCCGGAACACCCATGAACGCGCCTTGGTTCATATTGATGTAGATGTCTTCTATTGAGGGATGATCACAGATGTAGCTGCTCGGCTCCCCATCGAAACTGACTTCTTTGTGATGGCACGGCGGCAATAGCATTGTTTCATCGCCTACAGTGCTGACCGGCGGACTGAGCATCGAGTCCTCTGTGGTTTCACCATCGATAGAGTTCGATTTGCCATCGATGGCATTTGCGTACGTCGCATTCAGCTCGCTTATGTACAGATCGTTGTTGATGCTGGTCCGAGCGTTTTCGTAAAGTACCGTAGACTGCTGCCCGTTGCCATCGTAAGACTGTTTCGGACTCAATTCTCGCAAGTAGTTCTGCCAGCGCTGAATCAATCCATTCGAAGTGGATGTATTCCCACCAAAGCACATGTTCTCATAGTCGCTGAGTGAATCATCGCATGGCGTTCGTATTTTGAAGTCTTCCATACATTTTTCCAGCATTTGGTCTTGCAGTTTGAGATTCTGAATGGTCAGCTGGTTCTTGCGAATTCGCTCCTGAAAGATTATCTGATTTTCGTAGATGGCGGCATCGATGTTTTCCAGCAGCTTGTCATCGATTACAGTAGGGAAACGCTCTAGTAGGGAATCCTCGTTGGGAACCTCCTGATCTTCCTGATCGGCACGCAGACTTTCCACTCCCGCACCCAGCTCGATGAGACTCTTCGCCAGAATGTCAACCTGCTCCGGTGAAATGTTGTCATTCATTATATCGACCAAGTGGAGCATCTCCTGCGAAGAACAAATCCCCTTTCGTTTCAGCAAACTATTTCGATTTTCTGAAATGCTTAAAATGCTCGAGTTCAAACAATCGCTGCTGCTGTATTTCACTGGTGAATCCACATTCGATCTCAAATTGTCCACCGATGAATGATGCAATTTTCCACAATTCGTATTAAATTTTAGGTTTTTGGACAAACTGGAATTGGCATGATTTTCATTCATGAAATTATCCTTGTTGTCCTTGTTGTCCATTGACATCGAAGACTTTGACGTCGACGTGCACTTGCTCTCGTTTATTTCGAAAAACACCGTTGACATATTGCTCAATTCGCATACATCGTAATCATCGCGCTCGTAGATTGGTCGTCGTTTATTGAAACTGAAAATCTTCTTTTTTTCAATGTTTTTGGCCGCGAGGATCTTCGAAGAAACCACGAAATTCTTGTCGTCAGTCTTGTATAGCTTTTCAAAGTTCTTTATATTCTCGTGTAGCTTGGCGTTTACTTGAAAGCCGGAAATATTGTTGGCGTTGGTATTGGTGAGGTCAATACCGTTTGCCGACGTAGCCGTAACGGACTCAATGTGAGCATTTGTGTTGCCCGCGGCCAGAAAATTACGCGAATTTTCATTGAGTGACGTTGACAAATTGTCGATGATATTCGTCGAGGCACCGTTGAAATGATTATTCACCTCAAATTTGCTGAAGCGCTTCAGCAAATAGAAGAAATGTGTGAAAATATGCCACAGAAATGAGAGGCATGCCAGCCCAGCTGATACTCCTGCAAAGGAACGACGATGTGTCAAAGGGCTGTTTGTGATGACTTCAGCGGATCAGACTCACCTGTTAGAACACACTTGTATTGACGATAGATGATAAGGAAGGCTTGAAATGAAAATTGCGGACAATATTGGAAGATGGCATTCAGCGTTTGAATCGCATTCACGTCACGGATCTGTTCGACAATCACTTCGACGCTTTGACTTTTGTTGCTGACAGTTTTGTCTTTGGACATCTTCTGGAGAATCCATTGATATCTGAAAGGCACTTTTTGAATGAAAGCAATCGTCTTTTAGTCTGTGCCCAGCTGGACTCACCTGTAGGGGATTCCAAGCAGCAGAATGTGGAACGCCAACGCGATTGTACTAATATCTTGATCGGTCCGCAGCAGCCACAACGAATACACTTGGCACAATATTGACGGGACGACTACAAGGCTCAGTGTTATGATGCCATAATAGGATTCGCTTTGATTGAAGTAATAGCCGACGAGTAATAAGTCTGAGGGAGAACAACGAGAAAGAAACCAACAAATCGTCAAATCGAACAATGAATAATGAATGATAAACAATGCAGCATCAACAACCACAAAAACAGCAACAACAACAGCGTAAGCACCAACACTTGACACTGCGCAAGGTTAGCCGATTGATTTTGGTCGGTCACACAACTTACCGCAAATAGTTTCCGTTAGATAAATTAACGCACTGAACCACATGAAATATATATCGATGGAAAAATGCGCAATATTTGAGTTGCTGATTGAGTTTTTCGATTTATTTTTGCTGTGCCGATCGGACGCATTCGAATTCATAATAACGTCCATTTTGTACTAAACAAGCCGCCAACACATCAACACTGAGCTTCGTTTTCTGATCAGATTTCATACAAGTGCGAAGCATGCTTCAAAAATTCCACTTAAACGACTCTTCCGCCTCTGCCTCGATATGAAGCAAGGCGCTTTCTACTGGTATATCCTGCAAGTAGATATCTTTTCCTCAACAAAATTAAGATGAAAATGATTTGATGTCAGTTTTTTTGATCTTTTGGTGAACGAACTGAAAAATGCGATGGAAAACGAGACTTCATTTTTCACATCAAAAACGAAGCAACATCAACAAGTGATCGGCCACCCAGCGAAGCTGATCGAACAAAGAATTGAGGGAGGCCGGCATCACACCGTCTATTCTAGTCGTCGTCACATTCAAAACGAACAATTTTCGGCACTGGGCTTCAAGAAACGAAAGGGAACGGCATTAGCGCACCGTCCTGGAAATTTTTGGCACTGGTACAATGCTAATTTTTAGCATACTGAGTCGCATCGTGGTTCAACTGTCGATTGTCGATCTGCTGGCAATTTCTTCATATCAGCGCTGAGAGAATAATGCAAAATTTTGCAACGACTGGAATTGGATGTGTAATCATCAGAAAGGAGGTTAAAATTCAACGGGGAAAAAAAATTCAAACTTTGAAATCTATCAATCGACTCGGCCATTTGTGACATTCAAATACAGCGCAGCACTTGAAACCAACTTCAAGACAGTCAGCGCAATGCTGTCATGTCACTTCTTTTGCGTGTAACCTCAAAAGCGTTTCAACTCAC
>JANSTV010072482.1:0-10529 GCA_027564135.1 Lestremia cinerea | reverse complement strand
TTTCAAATGTCGAGAAGTTTAGTCGATGAAATCATGACAATTGTATCTCATAATTATCTGACTGGAATATTAATAGATTGACTGATGTAATGATGAACAAACGTCTGCTGAAGTGCTAACAGGCTGCTGTTATTGCATTTACTATTCCTTCGTCGTTATCGTGGCGATTGCATTTTCCAGGTGAAATAGACGAGGAACCAGTTTATAATTGTGGCGCGTTGCTCTCAGCAATGGACCACTTGAATCGACAAATGAATAATCGACAAACACGCAATGACTGGCCAGTGCATCGCCGAATTGGTTTAGTTTCTCTCCGCTCCAAACGATTGATGAAACGAGAGCACAAACGAATACTTACTCGACAGTTTTATTCGACTGCAGCGTTTTTTGCCGAGAAAACCAAACGAACGTTAGTTCAAATTGCAATTGATTTCACATATGCGCGATGCGTTTCACTTGGAATCAAGTACGATATTCAAAACACTGAAATTGCTTTGGAAAACCTTCACTGAGGTTGCAGTCTATGGCACCGATATTAATCGCAAATCGCTTTCAAAATTTTTTCAAGACACTTGAGCCATTACGAAAACACAGTAATTTTTTTTCGTCTTGGCCGAAATAAATGGCCATTTGATACGTGGTTTTTGGTTAAGCGACCAACAAGAATGGGACTTAGGTGTATTCGAACAGTATTCGACGGAACGTGGGTATGGCATCGCTACTATGGCTCAACTAAACCATGAAATGTTTCTCTCTTGTTTCTCTTTCGACATTCTCATACGTTGTGGCTGCGGTTGGAATTGTGTGTGCGATGCGATGCGCGTTCGAATGAAGTCAATAAAGCCGAACAAACAATGCGCCAATGTGTTGGTGGTTGTTTCGATGCATGTATTTTATCAATAGCGGTTTCGACGCCGATGATGACGATGATGATGACGATGAAGATGGTGATGTCAATGGATATTCGACACGATGATGAGAATCATCGTAGCCATATTTCTACTTGCATGCGGACATCCTACTCATTTGTCTCACAACATCTTTGCGAGGTAGACTTCTGCGCCGATGCCATAGGCTTGGTGAGATTAAATGATTGTCATTCACGAGTCTCTCCCAAACGACACCGTTCTGGATGTTTTGGTTAGAAAATCGTCGCAAGCGTTAATTCATTATAATATTTGGCGCAGATTCGCAACAGTGCAGTTCTTTTTGCGTGAATGATGCGGTTCAATGCGTTTGTTCGTGGTGCCATTGAGGCTGTTGAGGGACGCATTTTGAAACACAGCACGATAAGCGATTCAACGACTGCGTCACATTGGCACAACGACACCGAATGAGACGGAGATAATGAGAAGGAAAGATGAACACTTGTTGCACACGGCTATGTGTAACGGTGATAGTCTTGTTGATTGTCGCTGCTTTCCGCCATTCACACATTCGGTATTTCAATGGCTCAGCCTTTGATGTTGGAGTGCATTTACTCTTTTTTGAATTCATTCAGAAGGTACTTTTCAGAAAGTTGGAATCCTTTCAGATTGATTAGAAAATGTCTGGATGAGAAATTATGTAGACTCGAAAAAATAACCTGCAAAATTGATTTTTCATTATTTCTAGTTTCAGAGTAGAAATAGTAAATGAATTCTGTTAGAATTTCTCTGAGCTGCGCGGTTATCAGTCATTGCTCGACGCACACACTCAACAATGCTACGTCGACATTCCATAAGCGCTTATTCAGCGCAATGGAGGCATGACTCGATTCAATATCACTTAAACCTTCGCAGCTGCTGTGTCCGAGTGGTTAAGGAGATGGACTTGAAATCCATTGGGTTCTACCCGCACAGGTTCAAATCCTGTCGGCAGCGAGTTTTTTTCTTCTTTCTCTTGTTTTTCCTTCCATTTTTGGCTTTTCCCCAATTTATTTATTTTCGTTGGTTTGCGATTGAGAAGTGACGTAAAATCGGCGCATAGGAAACGGTTCGGGTTCGAGATTTTTTTCCAATTCTTTAGATTTTTTGTTGTGTAAACTCGCCTTCGGCTCATCATCATTGAGCATGAGCTCTCTCGCATTGTAACCGTCGTTCACTTGTTAATCGACTTCCGAGCCAACCACACGTTTTTCATTTACATCGCTATCATGAGATTTTTTTATCATAAAAATTGTGGAAGTCCGCAGAATTATGGGATATTTTTTACGATTTCCAAGCCATTTGTTCTGGAATAGGAAGAACTCGGTTACGTTTATATCAGCTTCCCCAATCACAGAAATCAAATCGCATTGAACTCGTTTGGTAGACATATTTAGACCTCATTCCTCCCTTGGCGTATCTAGCATCCCAATACAATCGATAGAATTCAAATAAAAATCATGGTCTCATGTCTCAAATGTATATATTTCAAATATGCGTTTAAAAATGATAAAAATGGATGTTCTGCGCTTGTTTACTTCAAACGCCAAGCAGGACAGATGTTTGAGACGTGTTTTCAAGACTGTTAACACTAGTTGGCGAACAAGCCTGTCGAACAGACATATCCCAAACGTCCAACAGGTGCGACAGCGAAAACATTTTTGGCAATTTTGCGATTCGAGCAGTGAATGCATTTTGAATTGATACCAGAAATGGTGTCGCATTATATTCCTGCTCGATGAGACTGCAGCTAGGTGAGCTCATTGGGTAATCTTCCGGAATGACGACGCTGATCGGAGGAACGCAAGGCAGATGCTTATCGTCCAAGCAGCAAACCAATTTTATGATTTTTGTCCCGGTTTGCGATGAAGGGTCCAGGGAAATTTTGAATTTGAGATCCAGTCGAGCGATTTCGCCTTGCAGGACGTGAGGAATTTCGAGACAATAACCGGATGGTCCGTCATCAGCAGAAGCGCGAGGATGTTTGCCCAACGGAGGCAAGTTTCTGAAGGGCAAGAAAAATAGATTTAGATTTTCGATCGATTTTCAATGAATTTGTTGGTGGATTACTTGATGTCTGGTCCGAATAGAGCCTCCAAACACGGTCGGAATGTGCGCTGCAATGTATGATTGCCCAATGGACTTTGCAAATTGGCGCTGACAGCCTCCAAAAGAGGATTGTTGATTTGGTGCTCCTTCAAGCCACCCAATTGGGAGCCAACATTCGACGCCATGGATTTAAAATCCATGCGCTCCAAGGCCGTTTCGCATTTCAGCAAAGTTTCCAGTGGGATTCTCTGATTGGGATTGCACAGAATCTCCAAGAGTCTGTTCATTTTCAATAATTTTTCATCATCGTTGCCAATGCGAGCAATCATCCGTTTCAATGGTTCGATGTATTTGGTTAATTGACGATATTTCTCGCGGTACATTTGCTCCTCTTGTGGATTCAATGGGCTTGCGGCAGCACCTGCTTGACCAGGAGTGTTTAATGACGTGCTGCTTGGTGATGGCGCCATAACTGAAAGTTTCGATTACATCTCAGGTTAGTCTGTTTGGTTGCAACATTCATTTTTTTTCTCTCACCATTCCGCTGTTGGGGCATCATGCTCGGAATCTGCGGTGATGGCACCAACACAGGACTGGGTACCATTTGACCTTGAAGACCAGGACCCATGTTTGGTGATGGGGCCGATGAGCTTGGACTTGAATAGGGCTGATTTGGCGCTACGCTCCGAACTGAAATTCAATCATCGTATGAGCTTGCATCGAAATGTAGAAACGATTGAGTCATTCACCTTGGTTTTGAAACATGACATTCGGTGACTGATTTCGTCCCATCAGCATTTGATTGAGATTCATCTGACCGGCAGCTGCAGGATTCATTTGATTTTGTTGAATGCTTGCTTGGTTCATGGGCCCAGGGCCAATGTTTTGGTTGGGCATCACGTTTGGGCCCATCTGGCTTGGCTGCTGTCCAGGGCCGGAGATAATCCCTCCAGCATTAGAGTTCACCATTTGCTGTCCAATCATCTGGCCTGAACTCATTTGACCCATCGAATTTCCCATCTGATTGTTTATTTGGTTGCCCATCTGGTTGCCGATCTGATTTCCCATTTGGCTACCCATCTGGTTGGCATTGATCCGGCCAAGCAATTGTGACATTTGATGAGGATTCATTTGATTATTCACCTGTAATTAAGTGATCTTAGCACTGTGGCCGAGTGGTATTCTGCAATTGGACTCACATTGATTTGGTTCGAGTTGATCGGACCCATATTTGGATTCATAGTGTTCATCTGCTGGCCCTGTTGATTCATTTGATTCATTTGCATCTGACCACCCAGCTGATTTATTTGTCCGACCATATTGCCACCCATACCACCGATCGCCATATTTCCAGTCATGTTTCCGCCGCCAATATTTCCACTCATGTTGCCGGCCATTGCTCCAGGCATATTTCCTGCCATTTGAGCAGCTGCATTGGACACTTGTTGCCCCATGGGACCCATGGGAATGACAAAAACATTGTAACTAAACCGGCTCGATCGTTGTTTTGCTCAACTTACCCATTCCCATGTTCATGTTATTTCCGGGCATTCCACCCGCTGGGATATTCCCCTGCTGAAGGCCTGCACCCATCGATACGCCACGGCCTGCTTGCATGCCGGGCATATTTTGCATCTGTTGTTGCTGTCCCGGTCTTTGTTGCTGAAAAGGCAACAAAACGCTTGAGAATCGGAACTTCAACATGATTGAATTCAATACTCACGTGGATCAAGTTTTGCAAGACATTTGAGTTTGTATTTCCACCTGGCCCCATTGGACCCCCCATTCCCATCGACATTTGTGGCTGCATTGGATTACGGGTGCCTTGACTTGCTAGATTCTGCAGGGCATTGATCGGATCCTGCATTGCTTCATTGTTTGCAACTTGGGTTTTGTTCTTCGAATCTGAAAGGATTTTGCCGAGAGGGTAAACGCGACTCCAAAGATTTCGGTTTCGGATATATTTTGATACAAAAGATTCCATTCATGCTCTCGTTTGATAAATGTCACAGATCCGTTAGCTCGGATATCTCTCACTAGCGTATTCCCGTGCAACTACAACGATGAGTTCAGAGAATCTTTTGTATGCAAATACTTCCGATTCCGGAATCTTTTGGAATCATGCTTACCCCTTCGGGGTTTTCATTGAAATCGGTTCAAAAACTGACTGATGAGTCAGACTTACCCATTCCTCTGACATGGATGATCAATTTTGCGATAAATGTCATGTATTCATCTCGCGTGCGGGCCTTCTGAAAAACATGACTTTCCATTTCTTGGCCAGTTTTCGTCTGGCTCATGTTTGACTGAGCCAGCGCTTCATTGCTTTGTTTTCAAAACGAGAAATATTTCATGAAAGCGTCCATAAAGTATATTGAAACATATGACACGTCACGGACGGCAGACTACTTACATTTTTTCAATGAACTGTTGTCGAAAAGCGGCCGCTTGCCATTCGTGATTTTGTCCATCCATTGCCTCAAATTTTTTCGCAGTGAATTGAAGACTGAATTATAGAAGAACTCGATTGATGTGATCAAGCCCGATGTTTGTTTGAAACTGAAGTGATGTCTGGTAGTATGAGTGTCAAACCACTGTCATGGCTGCGCATAAAATGTCACCCATCGCTTTTATCGGCAATGCAGTCCCACTTTCACCACTAACAGATGCTTCTGAACCGGGTTGCATGCGTTTGAAATATGAATCATGCGGCGTTACTGTCATGAGCCCGTATAGCTCAGTGGCAGAGCACCAGTCTTGTAAACTGGGGGTCGCAAGTTCAATCCTTGCTGGGGGCATCATTCAATTTTTTTTTTCTACTATTTTTTTCAACAATTTTTTTTATTTGAAGTCAAAATGTTTTACAACGAATGGCATTCACAAAACATCGATTGTGTGATCGATAAACTAATCAAAATTGAAGCGGCGTTTGCCGTCAAATCGAAATCCAAAGGCGGCGCTGTTTTTGATGTCGATGAGGGCCGGATGTCTGTGCTTGTAGAAGCTGCCATGAGCATGAGCGGGTCGCGCAGCGCCATTCGGGATTCCGGACATTTCCTTCGGGTAGAAAGCTTCGAAAGTTCCAGCGGCTGGTATGACCGATGCTATTTCCTTGTCGGTGGGGTCGTAAGCGTTCGCCATCATGATTGCCATCAGCAAAACAATTATCAACTCCAATATTTTTGTCATCTTCTTTTTAAACAGCGCTCACACAACAGTTCACTCTTGTCACTTGCGAATACACTACCAGACTCTCGATCAACGATCAAACAATCGCAAAAACAATTCTCAATTGAATGCAAAATGTCGAATGTTGTTGGTTGTTCGGTTCATGCGCTGTAAAATCGAGAGCGAGTAAGAGTTTCACAATCGAATTAATTCTTCATGATAAACGATGAGTGCGAAGGTGATAGGAAATATTCGAAACGTTCGCTCATTGTTCCATAGGATTGCAGGTCGTGACTTGAAACATTCATTGCCTGGGCAGTTGGTTTGAGCGGGTGGCGCTGAATTCACTCCTGGCCTTGGTTGACTGAATAAAAAATAACTTTCACTGTTGACTTGTGGTTTCAATGGGTTTCTTATTAAGCAATATCTAAGAGTTGCCGTAATGCGAACGCGACGAAGACAATGCCCTTTCGAATAGAAAATCACAGGCAAAACCGTTTCGCCTCAAGTTAAATGACGCAAATTGCGTCACGCAATGACTGCTTTGTAACATGAAATGAAAACTTGCTTGGGTTCAAATTAGGAAGCTTCAAAGCTTCAAAGCTTTAAAGCCAGACCCCGATGATTACGTAAGTTATGCGATCGATGAGAAATATTTGGAAGTGGGAAGCGGGATATGATGGCCTGCCTAAATGAAATATTGGAAAGTACAAACGATTTTTGTGGGGATTGATAAATAATAAACGGGTTTTATTGAAGACGTCTCTAAAAATATCTCCAAGATCATACGAAAATACATTTTTCTAGCGATATTTCAAGAGATCACGCCCATAGTGCGAGCTACACTCAAGAATTCAGTGCGAGAGACATAGCTGCCAACCATTTTGCGGCGACCATTGTATGCGCTTCGCCCGTGCAAAATGCGCCAATTGTCAAAGATGCAAACAGTGCCAGGATTCAGTTTGAACCACCACTCGTTGGCTGATGATTGAATATGAGTGGCCAGCTCGCGTAGAGCTCTGTAGAAACCGGGAATTTGGGTCTGCGGTGTGTTGGTGAATAGTGCGCGATCGCTCAAATTGAACCTGTTGAATTGAAATCATGCGAATCAGTGGCCGGTGGTTTCTTATCTACGTCTGTCGTTTACCGGATTTGTTCTGGCTCCTTCGTGATGGAATTTAGTCGAATGACAGAATCGCAGTGAAAATGATGACGTCCTTTTTCAACATACTGCGCCGGGACCCTGGTGTGGCACAGCACATCAAAAGCCTTTTCATTGGCCTCCTTCAGATCGGACACGGCACTGAATCCGTCGACTAAAAGACTTTCTCCGCCACAAAAACAATTCTCAACACAATGCAAGATCTGCAACCCAGCAGCATCATTGAAATAAGTATTATCGTTGTGTGCGCCCAAATGTTGTTGCGAGTAAGCACTATCGCTGTGTGCCTCCTCAGTGCTAATTGCCCACATCTCACCGTAAAATGTCTTCTGGATTGGAAATAAATGGTTGACGGCGACTCCTGTGCATTCTTCTGTCGGAGGTACGTTCTCAATGAATGCTACTCCAAATTTCACCAAACTTTCAACCACCGATTTCGCAGTGCCTTTGTCATTCAAGTAATCCAGGAAAGACACTCGCGCGTATTTTGCTGCTTCAATGTCGGCCTTTCGCCACAGTATTGGAGCTTGTTCAACGGCCAATCGCGTCTTCACTTTCTGATACTGAGAATCGGCCAGCTCTGATATGTTGTACGTCGACTCATGTTCATCCGACCCTATCAAACCATAATTTGCGTCAGGAAATTCGAAAATTACGCTTTCATTTACTTACATTTGATGCGGAGCTCGTTGCCCCATATTGTGGTGTCGGTCGGCTTGATATCTAGCGGGATGTCGAGCAAATCCAGCCGGCGCTGGAACGAGTCAAACGCGAAGCAGTCATTACATCGACAATGGTCGCGCAGCCAGAAGTAACTCAGCACTAATGGTTCCGTCAATGTCTGATGATTGTCAATGCGCAAGAACTCATCGGCCATCTCAACTGAATGATCTTTTCACAAGAGCTTGCAATGAATACTATCCTCTCAGGATTTGTGATAACTGAATAACACACTACCGAGGAGGGTTATCAACATGCTCATGTTAAGATTAATAATTTTGTGTCAAATGTCAATGCCAATTTATTGTCCGGAAATTCAAAACAAGTGGCCGGAATTTGAGAGTAGTCTCCTGCTGTAATTCACGATGTTTGAAACAATACTGTAACTACCGAATTGTGGTCGAGATTTTCGGCACGTCTCTACTGAACGATTTATTTTGTTTATCTTCTATTGGGCATCAGTGAAATATTGCTTGAAATTGACATAATTTTGGCTAGATCTCATTCATCGTATTTCATCACTCATTGCGGTCCTGTTTCAACAAATATATTAGCATTGAAATATAAATTTAAGAAAAAAAAAACAAATTGATTTTGCTTGGCATAATTTGTATTTGTCTATCAAAAATGCGATAAAAATGGATGAAAATGAGTACTCTGCATAAAAGTTCTCTTGAAGCGTCAATCGGCATGGATTCTGTCGTATTTCTTTCTACTCAACATTGAGAATGTTTAAAGAATTATCGCAGATAGCGTTTTCAACTACGTGTACACACTTTTGCAATGACTTGCCGTCGAAAAAAGCGGCGCATCAATGAGCTTTTTTTTGGATACCCATCGTTGGTTGTTTATCTTTTGATCGTATTTGACGAGTATAATCTTTGATTTCCATTTGTCAATGACGAAAGGATACATTTCGAAAAATAAACTTGAACACCTGGTCTTATTGGATGTTCCATTCCTATGGCTAAGGCCATTGTTTCATTGTTTGCAATTCGGGCTTTTTCATTTTCTGGAAGAAATTGGAGGGGGCATTATCATTGAAATCGCTTCTAAAGATGACTGATGTGTCAGATTTATACATTCCTCGGACATGGACGGTCAGTTTTGCGATGAATGCCATGCATTTATCTCGCGTTTGGGCCTCTGAAAAACATGACTTTCTTGGCCAGTTTTCGTCTGGTCTGGTTCATGTTTGTCGAAGCCACCACTTGAATCTTATGAAACATCGAGGAACCTACATTTGCTCAATGAATCGTTGTCGGAAAGCAGCCACTTGCCAAATTGGCTGAATTCTAGACGAACTCGATTGGTGTGATCAAGCCAGACGTTTGCACGAAACTGAAGCGATATCTGGTAGTATGAGTGTCAAACAACTGTCATTACTTTTATCGGCAATGCAGTCCCACTTTCACCACTAACAGATGCTTCTGAACCGGGTTGCATGCGTTTGAAATATGAATCATGCGGCGTTACTGTCATGAGCCCGTATAGCTCAGTGGCAGAGCACCAGTCTTGTAAACTGGGGGTCGCAAGTTCAATCCTTGCTGGGGGCATCATTCAATTTTTTTTTCTACTATTTTTTTCAACAATTTTTTTTATTTGAAGTCAAAATGTTTTACAACAAATGGCATTCACAAAACATCGATAGTTTGATCGACCCCGATGCTTCGTCGTTGCTGGTCATCGTTTCATTTTCTTCATTTCATTCTCATTCTCTCTTTTTGCAATGGGAGGAAAAGCCATTCAACCCCTTTTCACGCAAGCACTTGAACCACACACAATTTGTCATTGATCTACACAATTTGTCATTGATCTACAAAATCGCTGATTTTTCTGTGGTTTAAATGTTCTTTAAGCGATGTACGAGAAGTTAGAGGCAGCCGCTGACGCTTCACTCTTGAAAAACAACTCCAAACTGATGTTCTAGGATTGCTTTTAGAATGCGAGCAATTGATGGGGGGATCCAATTTATTGAAAGCGTTGTTGAAACGATCATTCAGCCTAAAAAGAATGAAAGAATAACGCAAGTTCGACACAATCAGGATCTCGCCTATCGCGTGCTTTTCCGAGATCACATTGTCATGAAAAAGTCAATTGTATGTTTTCTTTTTGAAATTTATTCAAACGTGATCAATCACGGGTACAATGGGTAGTGCTTATGTGTAGAAGAATAAAATTGCATAATACACACGAACGATGTTCCGATTTAGTTGATTTGCACCAGACGATTGATGGCTTTGCAATAAGGTGAATCGTCTACTTCAACTTCTTCTTTGGGCGCAAGTTGTTGGTGTGGCCACACTTCTTCTTACGGCAATTTGTTGCTCTTGGGTGCAAGCGGGCGTAGCATTTACGGCAAATCATTTTGTCGCAATTGTATTTCTGGGCCAAAATACGAAGAGAAGGTTCAATGATACCACCACGAAGACGCAATACCAAATGCAATGTCCACAATCTCAGTGAGAACGAAGCCCATCAACTGACGCAATACGTCCAAAAGATCAAGGAGAATAGTGTTGGTC
>JANSTV010072471.1:0-10530 GCA_027564135.1 Lestremia cinerea | reverse complement strand
CATTCGGCATGTTAAGGTCATTGCGGCTCTCGTGCTTGTTGACCATTCGTCATCGATCGACATCTTATTTGCAATTTCGCAATGAAGATATTCCGGCTGGGGCCGTCGCAGTTAATTTGACGAAAATTCTAGTTTTTTGCTCGCGATGCAACATGAAACGGAATCGACGGCAAAAAACGATAACATTTTCTCACCGATCGTGTGAGCTCCCGAGGTTCAGAGTAATTGCAACCAGCGGTGATGTTCGTTCCGAGTGGAACCTTCGGGATCGATGACTGTTCGCGGTCCCGGTCATACCTCGCTGATTCACATCGACGCAACTCCGTGCGGGAAACGTTAATAAAACCAAATGCATTTTGAATACAATTTTTATCTCATTTTTTTTTATTTATTCATTTATTTTATTTATTTATTTTTTTAAATTTTTTTTTCTTGTTTTTGTTTTGTTTTTATTGAAATGTTCAAATTACAAAGAAATTTCAGTAACAATATCACGTTATTTTGATTTCTAATTAAAGCTGATATACAAATGTCTGGTTCATTGTTGAGGAGGGAGGAAATTAATGTGTGAATGAAGGGAAATTGGAAATTGGAAATAGGAAATAATTACTAAATTTATTTAATTGTTCATTCATTTTTTGTGTATCAAAGATGCTTAACAGGCATCGTCTGTGCGGTGGTTCCGTTTTATTTATTTATTTAGTTTCTTTTTTTTTGTTGCGATTTTAGGGCATTTCACTTTGAACGGTGTCGCGAGTGGGGGGAATACAATATTTTTTGGCTCGTAGGGTGTTCCGCTTGGCTCTGAAGGCCACAATTTCCATGAAATCGAATCAAGTTACCCAATCCGCCCCAGGTAGAGAGTCGAGAAAGCGGAAATTTTTCCATTCTCCGTCTGAATTACCTTCATTGGCTATTCGAAGGTCTACAAAACCACTAACCGCCACCCATCCACCCCTAGTCCACCCAGCAGAATCGCATATGCAAATTTACAGAAAACACACACAATTCATTGGCATTCCAAGCAGCGCCAGCGTATTCAAAATCATTGTTGTCAACGTTCATTACGATATTCCATTAGGATTGTTTCAATACCAATCCTCTTGAACATTACAATCCAGTCCAATTGTAAATGGCCCGAAGGTGAATTGCAAATGTGGTCGCTTTGAAGTCACACAAATCTCATGCTGGGAACATGTGCCCATTGTCCACTTAGCGTGTAGGTTATTCCATGGAAACGTTCGATGCTATCAAGGCGATTAAATTTCAAAGTGAATGCGATTAATCACATTTTGGGGACGCTTCGAGGCGCAATCTAGCAAATTGACCAGAAAACAAGCTCGACTCCACGAATGTGTTGACAAATTAATTTCAGATTTCAATGATTTACGGACTGGAAAACGGTTTCGGGTGACCTTACGATTCTGGGGAAACATCCAATTTCTCACTACGATTTCATTCATTACGCCCGTTTCAATCATCATTTGCGCCTCTTAAAACTTTCAATTGTTCCCCACATTTAATCCAACATTCGAGACAATTCGGCCCGGAATCGAAATCATTGTCTGTCGTAATTGTATGTTTCATTCAAAGCAAAGTGAACGGTAATTGTTGCGTAAAGCTTACGAAAATATTGTCACTTCACGTCATCATCATCAGCATCATCACCAGCAGTGCCAATAGCATCGTGCTGATTAGTTTCCTTGCATTCTCATTTCGTAATGCTTCCGACGATGTCGACGCTTCGACGAACGAGAGAAAAGACACATGTACCATTTCCATTCCGGTTAAGTGTAAATTTGTTGGTTTGTTTGAAATTTCAGACGATTGTGTATCGTTGAGTGCAATGCAAAAGTTTTCAGATAATGAATTGGACAAATTTATCTTGAAATGAATGTTTCGTTATTTGTTCGATGATGCTCGATGTTTTGTCGATGGTTTTCGGAGCACTTGATTCTTGGAGGAATTTCGAGAGGTTATTCGAAATTGACGTGGAAAGATTTTCGTCAATAATTTGGAGCGAAAATTTGCGGCGAATTGCTTGCGATTTTTGCGAATTCCAGCTGTATTCGGGCTTTGGATAAGTTTGGTCATATTTAGTGCAAATTTCGGGCTAAGTTTTGGTTAATTTGATTTTCGGACTGAATTTTAACTTAAAAATCTAGCCCGAAATTTCAGCTAAATTGTAATGACTGAGTGATTTTGGTCGAATGAAGCCCGATTTTCGGGCTAATTTAAAATTCACCATAATTTTAACCGTATTCATACAAAAATGACCTTTGAATAGTTTAAATATATGTTTGCTCAAAATTTCGGGCCAAAACGATTTATCCGCACGAGATTCGATCAAAAACACCGCCAGCTGTGCCTTCTGACAGGCCAATTGCGCCTTCGCTCTGCCAAACAAACAGATCGTTTCCAAAGTGAAATGTTATAAAATCCATCATTCATGCCCGCACAGTGATTTATTTATTCTATTTCGATTACATTATTTCCTAAAATGTTTATCAATGCTTAATGTAAATGCATTTTGGGTAAGAAAATTTATGACCGAAACGCAAATTGTGTTTTCGGAGACGGAAACTATTTATTCAAAATGAAGAATAATGTCGTATTGGAAATGAGAATGAGAATGAGCTTGGGAATGATTTCGGTATGGCCGCACAGTGTGTGACGCTGATAACAGACAGCGATTATGTTATAATAAATCTGCGATAGGTTTACTAAAGGTGATTTCCAACCCCTTTCGGGGGTTGAACGTGGAACAAAACAATCGATTGACAATTTTATTCAAATTTTTTTTTCTTTTACAATTCGTATTTTCCTAATGCCGAAAATGTCAAGGTGAAAACACATCAATTCCCGGATACAGATTGTCCCGGAAATGATAATTGTTTCAATATTTGTTCAAGCCCTTTTGTCGAAAAGTAGGAAACAGCTTAAAGCTATTGTTTGTTTTGGAAACCTTTAACGTGAATTGTAAAATATTGTATTCGTTTTGGACCTATTTCGATTACCATTTATTGTTGTTTATTGTTTTCGATTTGTATTGACTTTAGTGTTGGAGATGCGGTTCATCAGCTCCACCCCGAGAAGGGTATGGGGCTAGCTGGCACCATGACAATGTAGCAACTATTCCTCTTTGTTTGGGCAGAGAACGAATGGTGAAAATCAAAGCGGCAGCTAAGAGTCAAGCAAGACCTGCCAGCGTAAAAGGGAAATCTTTCCAATTGGACGAATTGAACAACAGAAGTGGTAGATGAAGGAGACTCTCAAATGATTGCACCGAGTGCAGTTTGAGATGCTGAGGCAATATTTGCGATTGGTCTGTCGCACGATGCACGCCACACGAGGCGAATGCAGCAGCCAGCAACTGGCCGCGACGATGCCGCCTGACTCGTGTGTGTTTGTACTTGAGATGTTTGCTTTGTAATTGGATTCACTTTGAGCGAATCGGTCGAGCGAGAGGCGGCCGACTGGTCAGATCACTTGGGGCGTTAGTCGTTTGGCACAAAAGCCAGGCTCCAAGTGAACGACCCCCGAGGAATGCCCTTTGACTGTGGCGTGCGTGCGTGCAGCGAGGCAATTAAATTTGAGCAATCAACATTTGGACAATGTTGCAGCATTGTCATCGGTGTTGTGGTGTATGTGTCTGTGGCTGTGTGTATGTGTATGTGTGGACAGCAATTGACTTATTGCATGCATCTGTCTGTTGGTGTATGCAAATGAAAATGAAAAGTTTGTGAATAAAAAATGCTGAAACCAAATACTAAAAAAATCGATTTATTCAACAATAATCATTATAATCATAATAATAACCATTATTTTGTTGTTAATGTTTCTTCTTCTTTTTCTGTCTGTTCTTAATTCAATTCGTCGAAAACATAAACCGAAAAAATGAACGAAAACGAACGAAAAAGAAAACTTAATGAAAATTGTTCGAAGTGTAACTACGAAATATGTTTTTGTTATTTATTTATTTTTTTTAAATATTTCTTGTTTTTTTTTCAACATTTAAAAATGTTCATTTTTGAATTGAATTGAGGTTTGGCGATAAACGGTGCTGTGATACTGCATTCGGTATGGAAATGGTTTGATAACGAAAAACACAAAATAGTTAATTTTAAGAAATTTTTGTTTTCATTTTTTTTTTAATTTCAGCAAATGCTTCAAAGAAGATGTGACGGGGTGCGTTCTATGTATATTCAATCGAGTTTGAGTTATCGTACGATTCAGTTTACAAGGCAGATTTCGTCATATGGACCGCAACAGATTCAACATTCACTTAAACCTACTTTCATCGATTTGATTTGATGGAATTTTTCGAATTATTTCAAACTGGGATTTATGTTGTTGTTGTTTTTAATTTCGTCTACGAAAAATAGTTTACAAAAGAGTCGAATACATTTTTTTCGCATCTTAACGAGAAAGTTAACGAAATTATTATTATTAATTTTTTTTGTTTCATTCATTCAAATTTTAAAAGTGAAATGAACATGAAACTTCTTTTTTTTATTAAATTTTATTTATTTTAACGATGATTTAACGAATGTTCTGCAGAGTTAATGACAGTTAATTCAAATGACCGAAAATTAACTACGAAAAATCACTTGAAATAAGCTCAATTTCATTCAAACTATTAATTAATTAAATTTCAACTTTTCTGTAATTTCTTTTTTCGTGAATTTGCCATTTTCATAGAAATAAATTCGAAATTAAAGAAAAAAAAATACGATATTTTGCGATCGATTAATTATTTCAATTGAATAATCAATAACAAGCCTTGTATATCCGAATCCGAATAAAATAATCAAAATGTCAAACTTAACTTGTTTATTTTTTTCCTTCGTGTTGTGTCGTGTCGTGAATCACATAATTAATTTTCAAATTAAATTTCACATTTTTTGTAGTTTTGATGTAAATTGGTTTAAGGGGCTTTCGTTAGTTATATTTCTTGTTCTCTTTTCATTTTTGAATAACATGTAATATTTAGAAGGTTTTAGGGTCATTTTTTTGGTTTATAACAATTTTTTACTATTTTTTCATATTTTTTTTCAATATTAGATTTTAGAATTCTTGGTTGGGTTTTTATTACTCAATTTTTTTTTGTTAATTTACAATCATAGGATTTTTATTTGTTTTTTTTTTGATTAAATTATTTACATTAATTTTTAAATTCCCATTTATTTTACATAATTGGTTTGGTTTAATTTTTTTTGGTTGAAATAATTTTTCATTAAACATATGTTTTCATGTTTATCTGTCTGTGTGTGTGTCTGTATGATGTGGCGTATGCCACTTAATTCCTAATCAACTAAATCTGCCGCATAATTAGGAAACATTTGAACGGATGTTGGAACATCAAACCGACATCCAAACGATGATTCATATCATAACTGGGACCTTGGAGCATAATTCATTTCTAGGCGGTATGGAGGCAAACTACTGATCTGAAAAAAGCGTCTTCGTCTTAAATTGTGTGACCGAGACGAGGAATTGTCTTTGGCTTGATGTGTCTCTGGGATGGGAGTTGAAAATTCGAACCAATTTCGAAAGAAAAACAATGGATGATTTTGGTCAGCTTGAAAAGAAATTCGGAAAATTATTGGCTCGTTTCCATCGCAAGTCGCATCCAGGTCAGAGGACTCGGGACACTTGCCTTGCCCGCAGAGACATCATCCAACCAAAACATTCGAAAACAATCCGACGAAATTGTGTCATCAAACTGAGGCAGTCGTACACGGGTTCTGGGTGTGTGTGTTTGTTTGTATGTGTGTGAGTGTGTTTCATCGTCTGACATTTCTGACAATTTCGAATAGTAAAATATCATTTCGACTATGAATAAAAACTAATGTTTGTCTAAACTCGACTTGAATGCTTCAGTGAGATGCTGTTCATTCTTTATGTAAATGTCTCTCTATGTATTCACTAGTTTTGTTCCTTTATTTAATTTTTTACTTGTTTGTTGTTGTTGCTGTTGTTGTTCATGTTTTTTTTTCATAGCAAATACAGGCACCCTAAAATTTTACAAATTTTCTTTCTTCTCTTTTTATTTTCTTATTTTTCCTCGATTATATTATAATATATATTTTTTTTCTTTAAAATGTAAAGCTTTTTATGCGCTCTGCGCTCTATTCGTGTTGTTCTCTTCACCTTCAGTTGTTGTTGTTTTGATGAAGTTGAAGTTGGTTGAAATTTGGTTTTCACTAATTTTAGGAAATCACAATCATTACTTAATAAATTTTTATTTTTTTTTTCCTCTTTAAATGTGTGTGTGTGGTTTATTTTTCTTAATAATTTATTTTTTTGTTTTTAATTAATTTTTTCATTGTTGAAATTTGAAAAATAAAATTCTTTTCTCTCAAATATGTGAAATTCGATTCGATTATTTGTGAATGGGACATTTGATTGTTGACCATTGGCAAATCACAGTCTGAATGGAGGTGACCCATATCATGAATGATATCTTATCGTCACAATACGAATTCTCAAGCGACATAATCGTTGATCGAGGCACTCCAAATAGCGATGGCAATGGCTTCTGTGCAGCACACTACCTCCGATGGCCAACAATGAAATGTCGAATTCGATCCGATTTCATCCGTCCCAGGACTATCGTAAATTGTATTAATTTTTTTTGGTTGATTTTTTTGTTATTTTTTTTCTTTATTTTTACCTTCTTTTCTTCATTTTATTTTATCTGTTTTTCTTATAGGTTGCTTTATTGACGTCTACTTGAATAATTTATTAATAATAAATTCTTATCAGATAAGCAATTAAAAGTTACCTAAATTGTTACATTTGAACATTCCCTTCAGTGGTCGCAATACGGTTGTGTGTGTGTGTGTCGACCATCAATCGTTCAGCAAATTCACCAAATTTGCCGTTTCGTTTTCATCGAGGCGTTTCTTATCCCATTGATTCGTTTTCATAGCCGAGGAAAATCATTGATAAGACGTTTCATTGACATTTGACGTGTGACGCATTACGTGAGATGAATTCATTTCATTGATGGACCGATTTACATGGAGTTTTCCGGAAAATGAATTTTCTTTTTCTTGTTGATGTTGTTGTTGTTTATTTTTCGAGAACAATGACCCAGATATCGGCCGAATAGCCGCCAATTACGAATCGAATATTCGTTGAGTTTCGTTAAAACCGTTTCGTTAACCCTGCTTCCGTTCGGCGGTCGTTCGATATCTGGCGGTCGAGCACGTGGAGAAGGAGAGGCAGGGGGCGTTTATAACACATTTCTAGTACATAGTTGAATTCCATCGATTTTACGAATCTCACAATTATTCATTAACAATAAAAAATAGGCGACTTAACAATATTGTCACATCGAAGTTGTTTGGTTTTTAACGAAACAATTCGAAATTTGCGAATTGTTGCCTGGTCATTCCGAAACGAAAGAAAACACGAAATTGGAAACATAAGATTCGTGTCGATCGACACTTGGGGCATATCTTCTTCATCGACGATGGCCTTCAGCCGGCTTCATTGACAATTTAGGTCGATTTCGAGAGGATCAACCGTTGCCATCAGTGGCCTTGTTACATTTTGGACACGCGTTCGCTTCGTTAACCTTCATTAACCTTCGTTTGTGGTTCTGCGGGCCTTTGGGTGTGTATGTGTGTGTGTGTGCCTGTTGCACATCTACGATTTACGGTTTAATTATCTACAATGAATTCTCTCTTATTTATTTACAGAATAAAATTGATCATTGAATAACCTAAATGTTTGCTTAACGATTTACGGGTTAATTTTCTCTCTAAATTTTATTGTTGAAAACTAATCCAAAAAGGAAAAATTGAAAAACAAAACGAAAGGAAAAACAAACAATCGCCATTCAATTTCGTGTATATTAAAGTTTGAGTCCAGCGGCTGCCAGTGTACCGTTTCAGTTGCCGTCGTCATCGTCGTCGTTGATTCGACAGCAGCCCGGCTACAAAGCACCATCACTTTCACGACACTTCCAAAAGACTATTTCGAATAAATTCCTAACCCTAATTTTTTTTTTTTTTTTTTTTTGAATTATTGAAATTTTCGACTAAATTGGTTTTTCTTCTTGTTTGTTGTTTTTATTTTGGTTTGAGTTGAATTTTCATTTATTTATTTTCTTTTTTTTGGTTGCATTTTGGTTCGAGGACGTTGAACGCGTTCCTTTAAACGCGCGTCACGCGAACTCTTTTTTGCGCAAATTTACTTATTTCCGAGGACGATGAGGTTGAAGACGCATTTGATGACTGTCTTCGAAGTTCGATTCAACTGCCCGAACGATGTGTTAGGAAACTATTTGAATTTTGTGTTGTTGTTGTATTGTTATTGATCATGGTTGATGTTGTTGTTGTATTGTTACATGTTGGAACATATGTTTCTGGCACTAAATGGGGTGTACGACTAGATATTGGTGGCAATATTGGACTGGTTGGCCATTGATATGATGATATTGGTGCTGGTGTTGATGTTGCTGATACATTACGGAAACTATAACTGCAAATGAGAAATTGGAGAGAAAAAAGAAATGGGTTTTTTTTTTGTATTTTGTTTTTCTAATGATTCTCCTCTCAGAGCAAAATTAATGCATTTGACGGGATTCCTATGAGATTTATTTACAAATGACGGATGCGGTAACTGTGATGTTGTGGGCACAACTGATCGGGTGGTTTGTGAAATGATTTTTGCGGCTTTTAGTGTCTTTACTCCCTTTGACACAACCGTCTCCACCCCCCAAGCGTCCGCAACCACCTCCAACCACTCACCCATCTCAGTTGCAATTTCCGTACGAATCAATTATTTTCAGACGAGAAAAAAAACGAAAGAAGAAAAGAAAGAGACAACAAACGAAAAAGAAAGGAAAAGAAAGAAAAACAACGAAAAATTCTGTTTGAAAAAGCCCAGTCTGCTGGTGGTTAGGAACGGTGAAATTGGTGTGTAACGCTACAGAATGATGTATGACATGAATATTAATGAGCCACAAGGAAAAACCAATTCGATGATGGTGTGCCTAAAAGCTATTCGTTCTCGAATGATAACGTTTGGTGTGTGTGAGCTGGGTTGTGTGTCCGGTATCATTCGGAGTTATGTGTTTGATTCGGTCATTCGGCCATTCGGCATACATCGATGGTTGTAAGTGGGCGAGGTGGGAGGACACCCACCGCACCAAATCCGGTCACCAAATCGACCATTTTCGAATCTTGTGAATTGCATTTTCCGATTATTTGTCTGTTTTTATGGCTCTAATGGAAACGAGGCCGAATGGGTAGTGTTGGAACGCACGCTTAAGTAATTATCACCGTTTTGTGTTGGGTTCAAGTGGTTTCGTCCTGGTGGCCGCCTTTTCCCCCTTCACCATCGCATCGTAATAAGATTTGCGGTTAATTTATTGAATTCTTGATTTCAGAGACGTCATGTCTTGCTGGCGGGGGGAATGGCGACGTGTGGAGGCCGGTCGGGTCGGAAAATAGACTTCCGGAATGTAATAAAATTCATCAGATTTCGATGGAATTTATTCACCAACATCGACCTCGATCCATACAAATAAGCTTTGCGGAGACGACGTTCCGATAAGCATCGATTTTAAATCGAATAATCATAACGCAATCAATTTTAAAAATAAAATTCGTTTTGGCAATCGTTGTTGTTGTTGTTTTACGGTGTTCATTTTTTTTTCGATGGTGGGTCTATTTTCGTTTGGCAGATTTCCTGTTTTAAATAAAAAATCATTCAGCTGGGGCCCCGAATCTCTCTATTGCTGAACACTCGCCTCTTCTTCTTCGTCTTCTTCACCATAATTTCGTTTCAATTTCTTATTTGTTTAGCTTTTATTTCGTTTTCGCTTCATTTAATTCGAAAACAACCGAAAATCAATGTTTGTTTTATTTCACATTTCGTGTGGTTTTGGTCGCAAACGGATTGAAATCGATTTTCTATCGTTCTAGCGATGCGATGGGTTCCGGTTGGTGTGACGGCAATTGCGACCCGAGAAATCAATTGAATGTCAGTTGGAATGGGCGAGTGTATTGTGGATTGCGGAAAAACATCCCCTGCCCACCCTCCTCCGGAACATCCGCCTCGATGAACCTTCGTCAAAGCGCTTCACCCATTTCGTAGGCTCAACTGACAATATGCGCACATTGCATGCAAAATCTTACATTTGAAGCGGCAAAAAAATCAATAAATCTTCCTCGCACGAACCAAATGCACCGAGCCAGAATAATTACACTCGAATTGACTCGACTGGAATATTTTTCTTCTTCATCTTCGTGTGCAATGTGGCCAGTCAATGTGACTACGTACGTTGCGAGCCGTCCAAATGGTCCTCTCCGCCAGCTCGCATTCCACACAACTCTCATCAAATTTTCATGTAATTTAATGTTTGCCTCACATTTTATTCGTCGATAAAACTACGCTATCCGTCCGCTGACACAACGTCATGCAATTTTGCGCTCTCCCGGCGGCACAGTGAACGGCACATTGTAGTCATTCGCTCTGGACGAGGAGATAACGATAACATTATTCATTTATTTC
>JANSTV010072449.1:0-10532 GCA_027564135.1 Lestremia cinerea | reverse complement strand
ACACAAATGCAATTTTATGATTTAATCATTGCGCACATTCGGCACATAATTCACAAAGGAAAACTATAACAACAGCGATTGCGGCATCGCCGAGGTGGTCGAACAGCCATCACCGATGAACGGCGGTGTGGACATGATTAATTGCTAATTGATTTCATTGCAAATACTCTGCTTGTATTTGCACGTTAAGGACAGGGGTTTTTTTTATCTCTTTTTCGCAATTAAATTCGGATTAAACGAAAAAAAACATCCGAAATTTTTGGTTTTGGAGCGGGTTTGGACGGCTGGGGTCGTCGTCAGAGGCATACGACCATTTCGTTCCAGCATCGAGAAATAATGTGATAGCTCACGAGTCGTACTGCCACTGCCATTCAAGCTTAAATTGCAACCGTCCAAATCATACAGTAATTGAAATCGTCTCTTTCGAAGAAAACCGAAACGAAAATCGACCAAACTGAAATGTCGAGTAAATGGTGCAATGTCACGGCTGATGGGCTCTCGAATTCATTAGACTGCTTCGGTGCTAACCGTTTCTGGTTTGTTGAGCATTGACAATTTGCAATTAAAGAATGTTCGTTTCGTTTGTGAAATTGCCATTGCCAAATAGTTCAACCGAGGCGCGTCTGTGAGTGTGTATGTGTGTGAGCGAGGAAGCACACAATAACGGGAAAATACCACGAGTGTTAGTTGGACGGTTAATTTCTTCTCCTTGAGTGGCTTCGGGTGGACGACGAATGACTTCTGGGGGAGGGGTCCCTCCAAAGGCCTCCTCAGGAAATCGTCCTAACCCGGCATCCCTCCCAGACTCTCTGCGAGCCATCATGCGGAAATCGCACAACTTTGGCCTCGCGACGTCAACGAATGCACCGAACAAAAACTGCGATTCACAAATCGACCATGGTCCGTTGGTTGGCCAGTCAATAATTTGGCCAAAAAAAGAGAAAAAAAATTCAATCAAATCGAATGTGCGTTCATGGATTGCCATCAATTGTTCCGAAGCATTGCATGATCGACGAACATTTAGAAAATCAACGGTGAAAAAGAGCTGGTCGAAATTTGGCCGGACAAAAAGCGTTTAGCGAAATTGAAAGAGCGCATTGCATAAGGCCCCGTTGTGCCGTTTGCATGTCATGCGACCGGGCTGATGTTATGAACGTCGCAACGCCACTACATTTTTTTCAAACGTTTTATTGTTTTTTCCGCTACTTTTTTCTCGATTCGCCGGCAAACATTTCGCGTTTTGTTGAAAATCGCCTTTCGACCAACACAATAATTATTTTCGCAAAACTGAAACATTTTCGAGAGCACAGCAGAGAGAAAAAAACAACGAAAAAACGCAAAAAAAATTGGATTGCGTTTTGCGTGAAATCGATTCGTGATCGGTACGACCAACGACGTCGTTTGACGATTGAAAAAGCCCTGCTCGACGAATTGAATTCAAGTGTCGTTTTTTCGTGTGTTTCTTATTGGATTGTCGACTACGAAATTGGAGTAATGCCGGCCGTTTTGACGAGGACATTGCAATTGCGTTCGTCCTCGTCGTTAATAACGGTCGGCACTTTTTCGAATGGCATTCGGACTGCATGCAGGAAGCCAGTCATTGCTGGACTTGAAGCGCTGGTCGAGCGTTCCATCGTGAGATAGTCATCGGTGCGTTTGAGGTCTCTCCGGCGTTCCATTCGCCGGCCAAATGAACTTTGCCTTGAATCCGGTGGATTTCCTCGACGAAACTCGCGTTGCCGAAATTGCTTTCGCAACGAAACGTCGTTTTGAGCAATCCACCGGTGAAGACATGATGAATGTCACCTCACCTGTTTGAACAACGCCCGGACGCCAATAATCACCACCATCTGACATCGTCGTCGCCCGACACTGCTCAGGCAATTAGCTTCGACAGGGCCAATCAGCGGTAATTGTTCCGAAAATTGCGATTTAAAGATGCATGCGCATGCGCGGTCTCCAACAAAAGATCGCGACGGATTCAATGGAAACCACAATGCCATTGTGCGGTTCTCGACTGAAGCGGATGACGCAAACGGTATTACGCGCTCCCAAATTGCAGCTTTAGGCTCGAAACGCATGCCCAAAAATGAGCTTTTCAATAATTTGCCGAAATTTTTTTTTTCTGCCATTCGTTTCTTTCAAATTATTTTCATTTCAATTGTGAAATGAACGACGATGACGACGACGACAACGAACTGCGGCAATATCAACGACGACGATCAACAGTACAAAAGCGCGCATGCGCAATTTTCCAAATCGCTTAATTCTTCTTGAAAAATGTTGAATGCAATTCAAAAATGCCAAGTGCCAAGCAATTACCACTCGAATCGATCATTCGATGGCCATTTCGAGGCATTCAACGTGAACGATGGCGGCTAATCGCTTGGTTGGATTTCGGTCGTTTCGTGCAAATGCGACTGACGAATGCTTGACCCGTTTTTCGGTTCAAGGGGTGCGCAAAATGTTTGGCAATGGTCTGGTTGCCGCCACCAAGAACGCCAAGCTGACGAAGCAAACTCTGCGGTGCCACCCATCATGCGAGCATTCATCAAACACCGTTCAAAGTCCACGCAATTGACGCAGCCGGTGTGGCGTCGCACGCCCTGAAGCGATGTTTTTATCGCGCCCAGTTGTTGGCAGTGATCTTCACCGGAGCCAACACAGGACAATACCCGCCAATGGAATTCACAAAGAAAGCATTCCGTTTGTCCGGACGGATCGACAGCTCGACGAGCGTCGCACAAAAACTGAAGACTGTGAAAAAAACGACCGAATCAACACTCGCAAACGAGCAAGTGGAGCCCAACGAATGGCGAAGCGGAGAGAAAAAAAAACATGCATCGTAGCCCACCTAAACGCAACGCGGCGCTGCTTGGTTGGTTTGCTGGTTGGCCGTCGCTCGAGTATAAGTTGGCGATATTTAAGCGTTTCAAGCCAGTCGTTGTTCAGCAGCCAGTTTGACGTTCTCCGACTGGGATTCGATCAGAAATATCGATCAGTAACGAATATTTTGTGCTTTTTGGCGAACACAGTTTCAACGGCTCAAGTGCTTTTTTTTGTTAAATTTTCGTTTCGTTTCGTTCAAAGGATTACCAAAGCCACAGCAAGGTGAGTGTTTCGTGGATTGTGTGAAGAGGTTGGCGGGAAGCGAGGAGAGTATAAATCAAAGAGGATTTACGATGTGATCGTGAGTGATGTCATCCACATCGGGCCCAGACATCCGATCCAGCGTTTGACATCAAGCACAAATCGATTTAAGCGCATTCCACATCAAAAACTCGTTTATGATTTTTCCGATAAAAACTGGATCCAAAGCAATTGGCGAACGTAAAATTTCACGTTCTTTTCGGAATGAATTCACAAAATGTCCAGTTTGGGTTCGACGTGCCGCAATCAGGAAAGCCTTCGATTTGACATTTAGCAATGTTGAAATGGTTCGCATTAATGACCGAGGTGCGAGTTTAGCAACAAAATCGATTTCGTTCTTTCGATTCTCGTCCCTTTTCCACTTGTGGACACGCATAATGAATTCCGCGAGAGAAAAATACCATAAAACTTGACTTGCTAATGGCGACGAAGACGACGACGGCAGGAAACAAACGCACGATCCATCTAGCCTTTCGCACCGACTCAACTGGTTATGGTAATGCTCGTGCCAGCCGTCGACACGACGGCTAATCGATGCTGTGCCATTCACCAGTTGATGCAGTGTTGAAATCGGCTTCACAATGGGTGTGCACCGATCGGTAAATGACACACAAACCGTAATTTACGGTCATTCGTGATGGGTCGTCTGGTGCTCATTCGCTGGCGAATCGCTTGAGAAAAGTTCATCGCTTTCGATGAGGTTAATCACCGAACCGAATGACTGCCTACGGTGAAACCGGTGCCAAGGTCATCATGAGATTGATAACAGTCTGATTGTCGCGCCCATCTCGCAACTGACCTCAGATGAAAGATAGCAGATCAGATCGTTTCATTCGCGCAATAACCGTAGACGATTCATCAAATTGCACTTCCGATTGAATGACGAGAAAAAAAAGCTCGCGATCTATCGCCGAATGAACGTTAATGAACTTTCACGATGACCGAAGGTATTCAGCATCGCCGCCGGTGATAATGATATGAACCGTTCACGTAACCGCTTCGTCATCACCAACAACTTTCGATTCAAAATATTTCACGGTCAATTTTTTTGTGTCGTTTTCGCGCGATATGCAAATCAATTTCCAAGATTGCTAATCGTCGCCAATCTCAATGAATGAACTCGCTGAGCAGATGTTGACGTTGCGATTTGATCGGAAGGCAAACGAGCACATGGAATTAACGGCGCTTGAATTCCTCTCGAATGTGGTTCCGTTGGGAGCCTTGCCAGTAGGTCGGGCAGTTGGGTTCAAGTGAAATGACTTGGTGTGGCCATCTGGTCGTTCAGCGAACCATCTCGTTGATTGAATTGTCGCATCGAATGGAGGAAATTCATTTGGAACGTGCTCGTGCCAGCGAGCGTAGCTCGGTTTGGTGACAAATGCTGAACCATCATTGCCAAATGAAGCGTCACGTCATTTTCCAGTTAATTAATTTCCACTGCGACCGTTTCGAATGACTGACGCTTCCCGAAAGGGAGCACTCTCCAAATGAGCCAACCCACAAAACATTCATCAAACCTCAATCGAGCCCGGGCTGACCGAAGCTCCAACATTAAATTTCAATTTGAAATGCCATTTAATTAACAAAAACTCAAATGACGAATCGATTATCGATCAATGCCCACCTTCAGCCGCTCCGAACGCAATGGCAATTCAACACACCTTTGGTCCGTTCAGAAAATTTGCGGCAATTTGTTGGAAACGCTTTTAAAGTTTTCTTTCGGAACTTAAAATCGCAATTAGTTTCGTTGAGATGCCAACGTTGGCAAATGCGAACGGCAATTGGACGACACCTACGATGAGTTTTCACGGCAAGGCGGAAATTCCAATTTTCCATTCGTTTTGAATCATCTGCAATTATTAATTTCAAACAAATGGCATTCTCGGAGTGTCATTTCTGAGTTGGGAACTTTTGTAATTTTCGATCGACGTTGCAAGTTCGCGAAGAGCGTTGCTTCCTTTGTGTCGTTCAAATGAATGAAGAGAATTTTGAAATTAAGAATTTCTTTGCGACTGAATGCAGTGAATGCAGTGAATGCAATGAATGCAATGTCCAAGTGCTTGATTATGACTTTTGTGCTTGTTCTCCTTTGCTGTGTCACCCCACCGCCGTCTGTGCTTAGTTTAGCGAAGGGATGCTTTTCCTTTTCCACGAGAGCAAAATAGAAGCTGAATGATGCCATTCAAGACATGACCCATTCACATTTCATGCCGTCGTTACAGTGTCGACATCAAATAAGGACGAATTTCCCGAGCTTTTCATGAATCATTCAAATATTCAAGCGTTTCGTTGATGAAGCCTTGGCCTCAGTCTCGTTTTCCTCCTCTGGAACTGCTACAGCCTCAATTCAGTTGAGAATCATCATTAACCCACAAGCTCAGCGAAGCTCAAATTTTCCAGCTGAAAACAACAAAATCGATTTGGATTTTGTGAAAAATAACGATTTGCCGCCTCCAGCATCCGTCTGGAAGCGTTTGTGCTTAATTGCAAAAATATCCAATTACAATTCATTAACATCCTTCAGACAAATGTGCCGACCGGAATCACCTTCCCCGAACCGTCCAATGCCAGTCGAATTTAATGGGAAATGTTGGTTCATCGTCGTCCATTAAGCGGTCCGAGCCACTGCGACTGCATTACAGATAATTGAAAGTGGCTCTCGTCGAGCTCATAATTACGATTGCCATTCGGCCAATTCGACAGTCGAAAACGACAAACGAAGCAAAATCGAATCTCCCTGACCGACATCCCATTCATTATCAATCATTATCGTTCATTTGACCGAATGGCAAACGGTCATTCATCCGTTTTGGCGCATTGTCTGTTGGACAACCGGAAAACCCGACAACTGGATGGACGTTGCATGATCGACTGATGGTCGACACCTTAATTGACGCAAACAATGAAATAACGACAATTTTCGAGTGGCTGATACTTCAATACACATTATTGCGAATGGTTCCGGGAAAATGGGTTTTTCTCTTCACGTTCCATTTTCGCATCGAGTTTGCCTACATTTCGATGTTTTTCTCCTTCTCCTCGCCCCGCAGCCTCACCGCTGCGTTCCAATGAAAATGCATCAACATCAAATGTGTCCTCCGAAACGGTCAGTCAAAATTCCCGGAAAATTGTTCGCATTTTCCCGAAAAAGCGAAAAGCTCTCAAAATGAAATTTACAGCGAAACATTTAATTTCGTTTATTTCATTTCAAACAGCTTTACGGTTTGATGAGAGGAAAAACCGTCAAAAGCAAATAAACAACCCGACGAAACCGAGCAAACAATTCAAAAATAATCTATATTTGTTTGCGTGTTCGCGAATGCTGCGGCCGACTGGTTCGATTGCATTCAAAATTTGAAATCGATATTTATAGCCAGTGAAGCACACACACACACGCTCACACATACAGTGACTGCTAGAACAGCCAGATGAAAAACAACAACAAAAAAATTGAAAAAGAAGAAGAAGAAAATGTGTTTAATTCCCGAGCAATGGCTTTTAGGCCCGTCACAATGATGATGGCACGGAGAAGGCTGCCATTTGGCTGAACAGACACCCGCACAATCGCAAATAATGAATGCGATGACGATGCCGAATTGTTGACATAAATTGTTAAACTTGGTCAATATTTGATCGTTTTATTGGCTTATGGAATTTAATATTCGACTCTGGCCCGGTCGACACAGTTGCGATGCGATGACAACTGGCGTGGATAATGGGCGATGGGATGACGGCTTCGTTCGAGGTGACTTGTCAATGCCAAAAGATAACGAAATGACGTCGTTCAAAGGTCACGACCCGGAGCGATTCTTCCAAAGTCGATTTGAATTCCATCAACGGTGATGGATTTTCGATGATTGCCCGTTCTCCTTTCCCTTCCACTCCCCGCTTTTGTTCCCGTGTGTCACGTGCTTGACCGAAGCTTTTAGCTCAACGAAAGCCGCTTCCACAACAATTGCGGTCAGCCACTGGAACAATCGCATCGCACACACACGACATCACACGGACATATGGACGACTATCGATCGACCGTTGGCCCATCACGCCCATGGCAAACCCTTTTTCACATTCATAATTTTGTTTTTTTTAAGCCATTTTGGAAAGAAAATCCTTTCCATTTTTTCCACTTCATTTTCGAGGGCCTTTTTCGCTTTTTGTGGATTCTGCTCTTTTCATACTCCACTCCGGCGGCATTCGTCATTCGATTATTCGGTTTTTTTGAAAGGTTGTTTTCATTGAAGTTGACTCATTACACAGTCGCATTTGCATCGGTTGATATTGGATCCGCTTCAATGAAAATCGGTCGCATATTCGATTCGATCGACTTTTTCGATCTTCTCGGAACCATCGAAGCCGAAAATCCAGAGTAATTAGAAAGCATCCGAACCGAATGGCCTCAGTCACAGTGGAGCGACGCAATTCCCTTAATTAACGATTTCACTTGAAATGTGCAACTCTGCTCGTCGAGAGCCTTTCATCAGCAGGGCAGCCAGCAATCAATCGATTGATTGCAGTTCTTTTTAATTACGTTTCGAGGGAATTTCCATGTGATTTTTTCGCGGAATTTCGATAATTGAATGACCATTGCAGCCAGTAATCCATTAGTCATCAATGCTAACGAGGCATTGTTTGTTTGATTCGTCTCAGGGATCGTGCCTCATCTGCCGTGTCAAAGCTTCAATTGACGCTTCAAATTGCGAAATCGAATGATTTTCTACGACGATTCAATCACGCGATGATTATCGCCTTTGAATGAATTTTGAACAGAGGCGATTGATTACGTTTTGACGGTCTTCGAGCAAAATGAGGCAAAGAAAACGACCATCGAGATGCTCCGACCGAAGAGCGGCAAGTGTTCACGGTCAACTCCTCAATTATCGCATGCGAGAAGCGTATCCAATCGTCAACTGACCTTTCTCAAAATGTGACAATATTTGATGACCGCCACAGACACTACGCGTTAATTCGCACCCAGCTAATTGCGACCCAGAGCGTTTCGAGCCAACTGGACCGGGTCCACTTTGGAGTTTTATTTTAATTCAATTAACGCGTTTTTTATTGTTGTTGTTCGAATCGTAGACGAATTTCGCGAGAATTTCGCGAGAATTTCGCGATCACTTTGCTCGACCCGACCAGAATTGGTGTCCTCTTCAAAGACATCGCCAGTGATTCCAGTCGAGTCAAAACCTTCGATTGTGTGGAATTGTCAACGGAATCGGAAATCGTGTATTTTCCAAACGAAAATAAAAACAAATTTGCAGCAACGCCGCACGACGAAACGTCTCAATGGCAAAATACACGAAAATGATTTGAAACAAGTTACTTGGATTTGCAAACAAGTTCACAAGTGCTTTGTCTTGACGATGACGATGGCGACGACGACGTTGGCAATAACAACAACAACAACACTCGTATGTTTGGTCGACTCGATCGAATGTAATTGCACAACGAACGCAACAACACTTTTAGGAAATGTAATTTTTTGTACTTGCGGCGATTATGCAATCCGCATATGCTTTTCAGCCAGGCCGTTCGAGCTGCATCGAGCTGATCAACAGCATTTTTCTTTTCAAAAACAAGCTCGGCTGGCGAGTGGTTTGCCGTTTTTTGCTGTTTTTTTTTTTGTTTCTTCTTTTTTTCGTTAAAACATGAAAATGGGGCATGGCATTGAAATTCATAATGGTGACGGCGACGACGACGAAACAACGACAACGACGATGATGATGATGAAGACGACGACGACACACGTGTGTTTACACAGCGTTGTCTCGGTACTTTCAATTGCGTTCTGCGTTTCCACATCGACACAGTCGAATGGTTGAATGGTGGATTGAGCGATTGCAGCAGTGTGATCAACCCGATTGAATAAGCGAGCAATAACCGATGTGCAAATGAATTGATTGACGCACATCTTTGCCGAAAATACCTGCTGTCGATTTATCGATTATTTCGAAAAAATGTCGGAATGCATCAAATATCGACCATGGACTCCCCCTTCCCCCTGGGAGGCGATTTAGTAATGACTTGTGAGCGACAAATCGTCGCCAATGTGATCCCATTGAATGGCTGTGTTTCCGGATTCTCTCACGCGTACGTCGCCACCGTAACCGCCGTCGCCGCCCTCGTCGTCGTCGTGGCATCGAACAATGGTGAGAACATTCTGCGGGATGTCATGCGAGAGCAATTAAAAGCGAATGGAATGTGAGCGCCCCAAACGAACAGTCGTAAAAATGTGACATCAAAAAGTACGTCTTGAGAGGGGAAAAAGAACAAATCGGACTTTACGTAAATGGCGATGCGTTTGAATGAACCGAGAATATCATTCGGAACTTACATTACTCTGTCGATTGGTTGATTGGCTTGTTCAGTTTGCTGTTGGATTTGCAATCCAGTCATCGTCGTCGTCAGCGTCGTAACACAAATCGCAATGAAAATCATTTCGGCCTTGGTTTATGATTTTCACTTTTGTTGGCTTGGCTTCGATTCCATCGTTGGCTCAATGCTGCCGTGCTGAGATAACTCTCGTTATTGCGTGTTGCTTCATTACACGAGTGCCATTATCGCCATTCAATTCATAATCGTTATTGTTCGTTAGCCGAAGATTTATGAGGCAATCATTGGAAGACGATGCGCACCCGTCCAATATCCGGGATGACTCGCAGCGAAACCCTTTGCAAATCCGAGCTCATTTATCAATTCGGTTGTTCCGATGATTCAGAACGAGCAGCAGGGAAACGACGAATGTACCAATGCCGCACCGGAAAGTGAAAGTGAATTCGGTTGTGGTTCGGCTTCGATTGTGTCGACTTTTGGTTGCGCGCGCAGCTTGTTGTGTGCAACCAAAACGTTACTGTGGTGGGGCAGGCCACGAATGCGCGGCAACCTGCGATCTTTTGCTTGCATTTCGTGTGTGCGATTGGGAACGTTCAGAGCATTCGACATTTGACTGTCAAGCGTTTCGCTTTGTTTTGTTTGGCGTCGGTTTTGTTTTCGTTTCGTTTTGTGTGTTCCGAAGCTTATTTCTTGTCGTTTTGTTTCGTCGATTTGTGGAGCCCAACATAGCCAAAGTAAGATGGTTTTTCGGTGATATCGTAATTAGTGAGGTTCGATGGTAGTTTGTGAGGCTTTGAGGGCCATCATTCGTTAACAATTGATTCGTGAAGTGTTAATTTTTTGATGGGTGACCTTTCGAAAGGCTGAGTTTTGAAGGAATTCAACGGATTGAGTCTGATTGAGTGATTGATAATCGTGAATTTTCAACGATCTTTTTGTGTGAAAACTGGATAATTGACCATTTGCATTTTAATTGCAGATGAATCTCGTTCAACCAACCCCAGACATGAGCGTCTTCATTCGCCAGGAATTGCGCGAACCGGAAAATC
>JANSTV010072438.1:0-10535 GCA_027564135.1 Lestremia cinerea | reverse complement strand
TTCAACTCATTCACATTCGACTCAAAATTCTGAACGATCAATTAGAAGAGCTTATGGCCAGCAGTGATGAGCGCTTGCTTACCCGCAAAAATATGCTGGAGGAAACCCGGCGCGTGCTTGTCTTGCGGAAGATTTACAATCGCCTGTGGGAATCATCGAATTTGATTAATGATTGCTTCAAGTGGTCGCTGCCCCTTCACTTTAGCAGCCATTTTATTGCACTTATGAATGATTCCTATTGGATATTCCTGGCCATTTTTCGACCATCGTTACACACAATCAGACAAGCTATCCTCTTTTTTAACAACGCAATTTACGTTGTGATTGACGTCATTAATTTGGTGCTTCCTGTGCTTAACTGCGACTTGGCTATTCAAAAGGTGAGTGCAAAATTCTTCGATATCCCTTTTCCAATCCTTCCCATTTCAGGCGGAAAAGACGGCAACAACTCTGCATTGCTGCGCCTATGACGCGACTAGGAGTCGATGGAATAGCTTGCTTGAAAAATTCTCTATGCGGTTGGTGTATCAGAAGGTGACATTCACCGCGAACGGGTTATTCGACCTCAATCACTCGCTGATTTTTTCGGTTCGTTCTGAGATGCCTTTCGTTTGTTAGCAATTTTAATTTCGTGTTTTTTTCCTGGTAGATCATCGGAACGGCAGCAACGTACATCATCATTCTGATTCAATTTATAATATAAATAAAAACATGGCCTCAAACTTGTTCAAAAACTATACACATTACTTTCGTTGAGATAACGATCGCGACAAATACACAATATCACTCAATCATGCACGCGCCACTCTGATATTGATATACTGGCAGTTCCTTTGGGGCGGCCTTCGAACTAAGTTTGATTCTGAATATGTCGTTGATCAAGGCTATTTCACCAGTGCTGCGGGCATTCCAAATATTCGGATTGATTCCATTCTCAATCGACGGAGAGACTTTGCAATTGAAGCGAAGCAAACGGAGCGTGGCTTGGACGATCTTTCTCTTTATTTGCACTTCGGTAATATTCGTTCGGGATTTCTTCGACACGGACTACTACAAAGGAAATGGCAAGATGACTATCGTAGACCTTGTTCACGCCGTTCCCATGTCCGCTTTCCGAGTCGTAGCCCTATCCTGCTTTCTCGAAGCAATTGTCTTTCGTCACAAACAAATTGAGGCTCTGGATCACCTGATTACCGTGGATCGAATCCTTTTGGAGGAGCTACAAGTGACCACTCGACAAGATCTTTCGAGACGACGAGCTCTCCGTTACCCATTCATTTGGGTGGGAATAGTTTTTGGGTTGGACTTGGTTGGACTGATTTACATGTTCATCGAAAATGATCGATGGACCATCAAGGCCTGGTTTTATGATAACCCTACCTACTACACGGGAATATTAAGCTTGGTTCAGTTCAATACCTACGTTGAACAAATTCAAGTTCGACTCAAAATTCTGAACAATAATTTGGAAGGAATTCTGGCCAGCAGTGATGAGCGCTTGCTTCCCCGCAAAAACATGCTGGAGGAAACGCGGCAAGTGCTTGTCTTGCGGAAGATTTACAATCGCCTGTGGGAAGCCTCGAATTTGATTAATGATTGCTTCAAGTGGTCGCTGCCCCTCCACTTTTGCAGCGGTTTCTTTACACTAATGAACGACTTGTATTGGATATTCCTGGTCCTTTTTCAACCAAAATCTGAGCATGCGATACCTTCAATCAGCGTATTATACATCACGATGGACGTCATTAATATGGTGCTGCCAGCGAACAACTGCAATTCGACCATTCTAGAGGTGAGTGAAACATTGTTCGAAATCCATTTCGCAAGCCTTTCCATTTCAGGCGGACAAGACGGCTACGATTCTGCATTGCTGTGCCTATGACGCGACAAAGCAACGATGGAATAGCTTGCTCGAGAGATTCTCGATGCAGTTGGTGTATCAGAAGGTGCGATTCACCGCCAACGGTTTATTCGACCTCAACCACTCGCTGATTTTCTCGGTTCGTTCTGAAAAGCCTTTCATTTGTTGGCAATCTCAACTTCATGTTTCTTTCGGGGTAGATCATCGGAGCGGCATCAACCTACATCATCATTCTGATCCAATTTTACCCAGACGATAATTGAACCGTGGACTTGACATCTCTGTCCGATTTCCACCTGTTTTGCTTCCCAACAGCTAGATGCTACACGGCACGAGCATTTAACATGATATAAATAAAATCATAACGTCAAACCTGCTCAAATACTATCGACATTGTTTTCGTTGAGATATCGATGGCGACACACGCACAATATCACCCCATCATGCACGCGACAATCGGATATTCTGGCAGTTCGATTGAGGTAGTCATCCAACGAAGTTTGCTTTGAAGATGTCGCTAGTCAAGGCTCTTTCACCAGTGCTCCGTGCATTTCAACTGTTTGGATTGAGTCCGTTCTCAATCGACGGAGAAACCTCCCAACTGAAGCACAGCAATCGTGGCGTGGCTTGGACGGTCTTCCTCTTTGTCTGCACATTGGCCCTCTTCGTTCGGGATTTCTTTGACACAGACTATTATAGAGGGAAAGGCGAAATGACTACCAAAGACCTTGTTAACGCTGGTTCCTTGGCCGCCGTTCGAATCGTGGCCCTCACTTGCTTTCTCGAGGCAATAATCTTGCGTTATAAACAAGTCGAGGCTCTGGATCGACTGATTACCGTGGATCGAATCCTTTGGAAGGAGCTGCGAGTAACTATTCGACGAGATCTTTCGAGACAACGGGCTCTCCTTTACCCGTTCATGTGGCTGGGAACCGTTTTCGTGCTGGACTTGATTACAGTGGGTTCTTTGATCATCAACAATGATCGATGGTTCATCAAATACTGGTTGATGCACAGCGCTTCCTGGTACGTGAGCTTCTTCAGCAACATCCAATTCAATACCTACGTACAGCTCATTCTCATTCGTCTCAAAATTCTGAACAATCAATTGGAAGAGGTTATGACCAGCAGTAATGAGCGGTCGCTTACCCGCAAGAACATGCTGGTTGAAACGCGGCGAGTTGTTGTCTTGCAAAAACCTTACAACCGCCTTTGGGAAGCATCGATTTTGGTTAACGATTGCTTCAAGTGGTCGCTGCCTCTCCATTTTTGCAGCGATTTCTTTGCACTCATGCTCAATTGCTATTGGATATTTTTGGCCATTTTCGAACCAAAAGCTCCACAAACAATTCTTTTTCTATCCAGCGTATTGTTCATTGCTGTTGTTATTATGAATCTGGTGTTGCCGACGCACAGCTGCAGTCTGACCGTTCTTGAGGTGAGTGGTACGTTATTCGTTTTTCGTATTGCAAGCCCTCCCATTTCAGGCCGAGAAGACAGCTACGATTCTGCACTGCTGTGCCTACGACGCTACAAAGCATCGGTGGAATGAATTGCTGCAGAGTTTCTCACTGCAGTTGGTGCATCAGAAGGTGCGATTCACCGCCAACGGGTTGCTCGACCTCAACCACACACTTATATTTTCGGTTCGTTTTGAAAGGCCTTCCAATTACTCGCAGTTTCAACTTCGTGTTTCTTCCGTGGTAGATCATCGGAACGGCATCAACGTACATCATCATTCTGATGCAGTTCTCACCGACTTAGGTATGAAGCGTGGAATAGCCCAACATTGTTCGGTTTCCTCCTATTTTTCCTCTCAAAATACCGATTGTCACACTACACGTATTCGAGACGAAATAAATGAAAACATGTCCCAAAACAAGCTTTTAATTGCAATGGCTCCAAGCACATGCCGTGTGTTCTGAGACTAATAGAATCTGAACAGTACCGGAGGTTGAGAATCCAGACAAGGAAAACCATTGCAGATATTGCTTTTTTAAAGAACTGCAAAGGAGCTGGATTGAAACCGAAATTCATCAAAATTAAATGCGCAGTTACGAACGAGAGAACAAAGAAAGTCATTAAAGCAGCTGAGAAACTTTGGTTAAAAATGGAGCTGAAACACCATCATAAAAAGCTCCACGGACTAGAAATGAATTCGTACATACTTCGGAGCAAGCTTGTAGAGAGTATGGAGAGCGAGGAATGGGACGGTTTTGATAACGATGTCGCAGCAGTCACGAGAGAAGAAGAACGGAAGAAAAGGACAATCCTGGTCAAGAAATTTGGAATTTTGCGACAAGCTTAGACTCCCCAAATCATGACCTACTGAGTACCTAAATACATACCAGATTTAGTAGTGAATCTGAGTAGTTCGGCGCTGACCGTAGGAGAACTAGATTGTTTGAACAAAGGTCTGGGCTTCGCTATCCAACCGCCTACTCCTCCAATTGAAGAAAAAATTATCGACTTACAAGTGGTGGCGCGCTCACTCATGAAAGGCTTGGACTTGGAGGAAGGCCCGCGGGTAGCAGCGGATTTCGAAAGAACAGCTTTCAATGCACTGAAAGGGAAGATTGTGAAAAGAACCCAGTCATGGATGATACTTTCTTTAAAATCGATCCGGGATAAAGATGTTCTGGTGCTCAGAGAAGACAAGGGGAATAAGGTTGTAGTTCTCGATAGCAGTGACTATGAAAGAAGAATGTCGGAGCATATTGCTGACGGACAATACAAACCTATTCCGAACCCGCTGAACAAAACGATCCGGCATTTTCGAGAGACGACCAAGCATTTGTCGACGATTGATGCATCGGTTATAAGAAGTTGGCACGTCTCGAATCCGATGACCCCGAAGCTGTATGGGCTTCCGAAGATACACAAAGCTGGACCACTCAAAATGAGACCTATTGTTAGCAACGTGGGAGCAGCCACAGAACTCCTTTCAAAATGGCTTGTCAAATCCTTTAAAAGCATCGGACCAATAGGTGGCTTCAACGTGGGAAACTCTCAGGGTTTTGTCAACAAAATACGTGGTCTCCAGTTAACAAGAACAGAATCACTGGTGTCGTTTGACATTGTGTCCCTTTTCCCGAGCGTTCCAGTGGACTTGGCCATCGGTTTTCTGGAGGAATGGCTATTGAACAAAGGAACAGGTTTGGACAAAACGACGGATCTAGTGAACCTCACAAAGCTGTGTATGAATCACAATGAATTCACGTTCCGAGGCCAATTTTTCACCATGACACATGGCACAGCAATGGGAAACGCGTTGTCTCCATTTCTGGCGGAAATTTTCTTGGCGAAAATGGAACAAGAACTTTCATTAAACAGGATGTTTCCGGAAATATGGATCCGTTATGTAGACGACATCTTTGCAATCGTGCCAACACAAGAAGCTGGAATAATTCTAAATTGGCTAAACGAGTCGAGAGTGAAGTTCACTATGGAAATGGAAACCGACCGAAAACTAGCATTTCTGGACTTAATGGTGATGCGGAATATTGATGACACGATTTCCATATGTCCATTTAGGAAACAAACAGCAACAATGAGGACGATTACCAGTGACTCGAATCACACCTACTCACAGAAGATGGCGTCATACCACGCTATGGCCCATAGGCTGGTAACATTGAAGATGACGACCGAAAACTACAATTTGGAAGAGGAGACCATCTTGAAAATTGGGGAAGTGAATGGTTGTTCGAGACCAACAATTACGAGAATCATTGATAGACACAAGAGGCAGCAGCGTGTGAGAGAGACTTCAACTTTAACACCAATTCTAGACACAGAGGAAAATGATGGGAAAACATTTGGTCGTTTAATTTATGATCCAGAAACAAGCAAGAAATTGAATCCGGTGTTCAAGAAGTTTGATGTTAAACCAGCCTTCAGAAGTAACAAGTTGAAGTCTCACTTCCGTTCACCGGAGGATATGACACCGGCGAATAGTAAATCAGGGATTTATCGTATCAGCTGTGCTCCAGGTTGTTCGGCCAAGTATATCGAACAAACGCGGAGGAATATTGCAGTTCGGTAAAAGGAACATCAACTCCACTTCAGAAACAAAGAACCGGACAAATCTGATGTGGCCCGTCACCTTCTGCAAGAACATCACCGCATTGACGAGAACAACCTAGAATTATTAGTTATAGTTATAGTTCGCAGTGTTACGGAGGCCAATCGTTTAACGTTTTGGGAGTCATTGGAAATTCGAAAACAGACGGGCCCGTTAATGAATCTGGACCAGCCACCGCAATCAAAGCTTTACGGACTTTTACGAAATCGGCGATGAGCAAAGTAGCCTAGATGACTTCCAAATTCAATCGTAGCATACGCGCCTTGACAAAGAAGAAACAAGCGGCATTGTATAAAAGGAGGAACTTGGATGGATTTTTCAACATTCGTTAGCTAAGCTTGAAAATGGCACAACGCCGAAAGCGCTAGCTTGAAAATAAAAATTTATTCAAATTGCATTTAAACGAGTATAAATCTATCGAATATTCCTGAAGATTAATGCAATTAAAAACGATCAAAACCAAACAATTAATAGAATCTAGTCAGCAAAACATTGATTTTTCGATGAATTTTTGTCCGCCCGTTCCACACAAATTGCTTGAAACATCTCTTTTGCACGGGGGCGTCATTTCCCAGTGACGTTTCCACGTATCAAAGTGATTGGATGTGAACATGAAGATCACTTAGGGCATTCAGTACCCCGATGACTCGTTGCATTAATTTCTTCGTTCACTGTCTGGAACAAACACGAACGTTTGATGTTTTAAGTTTGAAAATGAACAATTGGTCACTCTCAATAGATTCCATGATAGTTTTGCTGCTTTTTTTTAGTGGAAATTTCAAAAAGAAAATCTTTGGGCAAAGTGTGTTGGTAACACTTGCCTCTGTGTTTCGTTCCTCACTCTCTGGACTCATCAGTTGCAAGACACAGATCAAGAGTAAAGATTCATGAAGTGAAAAAGCCAACAAGTGTTTGCTGAAGGTATAATCAAAGTGACTCTTGAATCCTAATGATTCGACACAAGTCAAGAATAAAGATTCCTGAATTTATAAGTGTGACTTTTTAATCCTAATGATTCAATGAATTAAGTTCAAGTTCATAAATCTTCCGCATCATTGTTTATATATTTTTTTTATTTTTCTTTTGTTTTTTTGCTTTTTTTGTTTGTTTTTTTTTTGTTTTGCATGCCGTTGAAAATTGGTTTATTTCCATCTAATGAAATTCTAATTCTCTTGATTGGCAAGGATCTGCAATGCAAATTTTATTTCGTCTTCATCGGGAATTTCCACGATATGTTCTTGTTGTAGTTATTGCACTTGTCGTTGATTTTGTGCTAGATCTTACGTTCTCTTGCATTTGTTCGGCATTTCGATTTCCGGCGGAGTGGGCATTTCCACATATTACTCGGCCAACGTTAATTAAACAACCTTAACAAAATGAAAAAAAAAAAATCTCAGACGGGGTAAATAGTGCAAGTGGTGCTGCAGGAAATCATTGTTTATGCGTTCGGTGGTCGCGAGCTGCAGCCGTCGCGTCTCCTCCGTATACGGCACGTTGAATATTGCCCTCATATGGCTGATCGCTACTTCGAATACTAGAGGCGTAGGAGGCATATGAGGCAAAAGGGGCGATCGAAGTGCTTCTTGGCGCCGGCTTTGACGGCCGCCTATATGAGTTTACAATTTTAGTTAGACCGGAAAAACGTTGACCCTTTCATATTATATATCAAGACCATTACATTCGTGTAAATATTTTGTCTTACTTTTAGGAAGTTCAATTCATTTAGCATTTGCTATGAGCTTCGCTCTGTTTTGTAGTTTTTGTAAATCGTACAGTTCTCCTGCGACAAATTAATTCAATTAAAACTCAAAACTTTTTGACTTAATGTCCAAATGTCATTAAGCTTGCTGATACGGTCGATAATAGCCATAGCTTCTGTTGGCTATTGTTCGAAATAATGAAAGCAGTTTCCGCCAAAGGAAGAGAGAATTAAACAACAGACATTCGAATGGTTAGTTATCCATTTCGCGTGCCTTGTCTATAACAATTGGGACGTTGACGATCAGCAAATCAATACTTTGCAGAAAATTCAGATGAAATTTAATTTTGCGATCTCGGTGAGTTCGAGTCATTCCGGTATCCTTGAAGCTTTGGTGAATTTGATTTAACATGTGATACGAATTGTTGACATCAATTTTTTTTTTCCATTGATGTGGTCGAGTGGACGTCACGGACTGACGGCAAGCCTATAAACATGCGTTTTTGATCCCAGTAAATCTCGCTAAAATTCATCAATCATTTTTCGATTTGGTGTCCAAATGTCCGAGAGACTGCTGATGAATCCGATAACAGTCATGATTCACCCATAGCTTTGGTTTGAGATTGATTGGATTGATCAAAATGGTAAAGGAAGACACCATTTAAAATGCAATCATTCGATTGTTCAATGGACCATTCCGGAGAGCCTCCCTGCATATGAGTAGATCAGCACCATACCATGGCGAAAGAGAAACATCTAACGGCGAAATCAGTTCCAAAATGAAGATAACTGTTGCATTGCTTCTATCTATGTTGAGTGTTGTGACTCTGGACTAGGTGGTTGGATCTCGCGCATCCAAGGAAGCATCAACTATTTCAGGGAGTGACTACTCGACTATCCTTCGAACGAATGGAATGCAAGTTCAACATTTCCCTCAGTGAGAACCAGACATGCTACGTCAACTTGGTTGCCCGGGATATTGTAACAGCCAATATAACAGTGCCTTTGAAGCAGCCCATCAACCACTTGAGACTACACATCATTCTGTATTATCGATACAATATTCCCACTTATCAGAATATTTCTCGAGAAAGAAGTCTTCGCTGCTTCTGGACGTTGGATTGAAATGGTTTCCAGACGTCCATAATATCGGATGTCCGTGCCCCTACACCGGGACGTACTATTTCATTAGGACGAATACGTCGATGAAGAACATGGTACTCGATCCAATCCTGCCAGCCGGACGTTTCAAATTGGAAGTACATGCTCATGATGGTGAACCACTGATCACTACAATTCTGGTATACTATTCCGTCTCGGACTATCGACTCTGGCATTAACGTAACCATGTTTTTGAAATGAGTTTAGTAAATAAAGTGCGAATTATGCGTTTGTTGGTTGACGATACGAAACATCACATCGACTTGCTATTTTATTCGTCCCAACTCAGAATCGTCATTGTTCTCAACCTGGTCAATCGATTTGAATGCTTCAAATCAACAAAACGATAATTATTAACATGAATTCATTCGTTATAAAGTATAGTCCAAGCTCGATCAATCAAAGAAAACGACACAATTGACATGAATTGTCTGAACCGAAGACGACACGCCCCTTTGTGTTCAGTACTCGTTTCAACGATGACTTGAAGACAGCCCGATGATGAATGACTTGAATTTTTAAAAGCGTTCCGTGACACAACCCCGCGTTTAAATCGATTCTTCGATCCCGAGTGGCTTCGTTGAAATAATGAAATGGTCGCGTGTTTGGCGAAAGAAGGAGTTTTTGACATTTTGAAAACTCAAACAGTTCAACAATGCCGGTTCCGGTCGAAAGTTCAGTTCAAAAAATGTCGTTGATCGAAGCGATACTGCCTGTGTTGCGAGTTCTTCAACTGTGCGGGTTGTGTCCGTTCTCAATTAACAGAAAAACGCCGCAGCTGAAGAGCACAAAATGGTGCGGTGCTTGGACGTTAACTCTCCTGGTCGGCACATTGGCCATCTTCGTTCGAGACGTCATGGATCCGGATCTGTTTGTGGAAAATGGAAGAGCAACAGTCAAAGACATTGTGAATGCAGGTTCTCTTGGTCTCATTCGTCTCGTGGCCATCACCCACTTTTTGGAAGCCATCCTCAAGCGAAACAAACAAATCAAGTTTCTGAATCAACTGACCGCGGTCGATGCGATATTTTCAAGGGAGCTGCAAGTTACCGTTCGGCCAGACCTTTCGAGATGGCGTGCTATTTCTTATCCACTCCAACGATTGGCACTGATTCTCGCAATTGAAATCGTCATCGGGATTTTTGTGGTCATCAATCAAGATCCCTGGTTCACGAAGTTTTGGTTGGTTTACACCTTCTCTTGGTCTCTCATCACGATCAGCAACATCCAACTGAGCACCTACGCTCGACTCATTCGACTTCGCTTTGAAATTATGAACCATCAATTGACTCTGTTGATGATGAAGAGCACTGAGCAGGCATTGCCTAGGAAGAAATACCGCGAGGAGGAGGATAGGCAGTTTGAGAAATTCCTGATTCTACGGAATATTTATAGTCGCTTGTGGGAAGTGTCTAATTTGACAAACGAATGCTTCAAGCTGTCGCTGCCGGTCACCATTTGCAGTGATTTCGTTGGACTTCTACTCACCTGCTACTGGGTATTCCTTTGGCTTCTTCAACCGACAGCCACACCAGCAATCTTTGCTGTTTCCAGTTGCCTTTTTAGTATCGCCAACTTTTTGCATCTCGTTTTTCCGGCACACAACTGTCATTTGGCCGCTCTTGAGGTGAGTGAGGCATTGTGGGATACTCTTTTTGCAAGACATCTCATTTTAGGCGGACAAGACGGCAACAATTTTGCATTGCGGAGCCTATGACGTGGCAAGGCAT
>JANSTV010072427.1:0-10537 GCA_027564135.1 Lestremia cinerea | reverse complement strand
CTTTCTTTTCAGATGGCTGCTGCCAGTTGCACTTACGTTGTCATAGCTGTTCAGTTTTATTTGGTTGGAAAATAAATATCAGTGGTTTTGGAGAGAGATGAATGGCATTTGGTTGATAAATTTGTTCGATTTGCCTGCAAGTTTGAGAGAAGATGGGTAATGGAACATTAATCATGACCGATATTTGATTGTGTTGGTCTATTGGGAGTCATTTTTGGGAGCCCAAGGTCTAATTGTAATAATGAAAAGCTTTTGCTACGGTCGATAAAACGCAATTGGTTGAGATTATGGTCGTTAGTGTAAATGTTTTGTTCCGTTGTTCAGTCTCCAATTAAGTTATGTGGATATCGCTAGGCAGCAACCAAGCGGTTAAATTCGCAATTGATAATACTAAAAATAGAATAATCCATGGACAAAATACTCAATTTTTGAACCGGATGGAGCGTGGCTACTGAATGTTGGTTTGATATCACGCTTGTTCGACTCAGAAGAACTAACAAAATCGTTATTCCCAGAGGTCTTTTCCCGAATGATCAATCAAATTGCAACTCTTTTCACTAATTGTATTTGCTCAGTGCTGAAGCGTTTTGATAATTAAGATGGTATCGGATTGCAAACAATTCCTATGTCTGTTGACGCATTCTGTGTACACAATTGCTTTTCCTCTTATTGATTGTTCTGTGGGTGCGATAAAATCATCTGTTTCAATTCACTTTGTTGTTTCTGCTGCACACGCCTTCTTATTCGAAAAATAGTAAATACAGATTTTGACAACCATGAGGTGCGAGTTTAGTTGGTTCTATTGCACTGTACAGGTTGTGGCAATCGATCTGACGCTTTGTTTGTTTTGTCGTAGGCCGCATTGTGGATGGCACTCGTACACACACTCAATAGTCTGCTACCTGTGCTGAGCTCAGTCTATTGATCTCGCAATCGCCAAATTGCTGTGCCCACCCAAGGTTCTAAGTTGAAAATTGATCGTCAAATTCCATAGATTTGAATTGATCTTAACATGAAGTCTCATAACATTCACCGGGTGCTTTGTGGCAAAGGCACGACAGATCGAAATTTTCTGTCTCATGTAATAAAAAGTCTTTCATAACGGGTTAGCATGTTTATTGGGGGTTGCTTTCGTTTTTTTTTGACAAAAAGTGAATGTGAGAAAAGCTGGATTATTTTTGGCCTAAATAAAATGTCTAAGCCAAAATGAAAAAGATGTCGGCAGCCGGTGGGCTCTCATTCTCATGTAATTATGGTCATAAAAGTCATCATCTTCATCGTTTCTCGATGTTTTCTTTGTTTTTCGGGCATTTCGCTTTTTAGTTGGTGAAGCAGGCTTATATTTTGGTTTCTTCTTTACGATTTTGGGTTGTGTGTTGCTAGAGCTCTTTCGAATGACGTCAGTCGACCCTCGTCGCGTGACCTTTTTCAAATTAGGTACACCGATATCTCTTCCTTCAGTGGGTTTTGGATGTGCTTGCTGTTTTCCACGTATATCTCTAGGTTGCTTTCGTTTTGTTGATGTATTTCCTTCTTGGTCTTCAATTTCCACTTGCCGCTTCGATTTCAGTTTCTTCGAACGCTTTGAGCTTACTTCTTCTTTCTTGCTCACTTGTTTACGTGGAATAATTTGTGGCTTTCCAATCATTTTGGAGGCCTTCAGTTTCTGTCTTTGGGCGATCAATTTAGAAGCCTTTATTCCGTAGTTTTCCCCCTCAAAGTTCCCATCATCCGTCGAATCTGATTCTAAATCGAGCACTGATTCAGAGGTTAATGTAGCTCTAGCTTTTGATAAAGTCTTCGTCTTATGCAAAGCTTTCGCCGTACGCTTAACCTCGGTCTTAGATGGCGGCCTGGCCTCGCGTGAAGCATTGGCCTTGTTCTTGGGTAGAGTTCTGGACTTGACTTTTTTGTGTTTCCCGGCTTCCAGCTCCGATTCCCAATCAGAATCAAGTGGTAAAGCCGATGGATACCTATCTTCATCGAATGAATCTTCTGCGATGCGCTGTGCCTTCTTTTTCTTGTCGCCATACATTACTGCGTCGGCGTAAGAGTTTCGAGGGGTATTCTTGGTTGAAGACGGTTGAAGCGGCAAGACAGCTTTCTTCTTTGTCTTCGAGTTGCTCGCTTTTAATGTTTCTTCAGAAATTGAGTCGGGGACAGTCACTGTTTTTTTGACCGATTTTTTAGACAGTTTCTTCTTTGATGGCTTTGGAACCGCTGCAACTGTTGTAGTCTTACTCAGTCTTCCAATCGATGTTTTTTTTGATTGTTTAGGGTATTTTGCTGAAGTTTCAATTGTTTGCACGGTTATATTTGAAGTTTCACTGTGAATTTTATCAGCAGAGGTAATCTGCGTATCTTCTTCTGGCTCATAATCGTCACTATCATCGTCACTATCGTCGTCACTATCGTCGTCACTATCGTCGTCACTATCGTCGTCACTATCGTCGTCACTGTCGTCGTCACTAACATCAGAATTATCTTCCTCTGCTGCCCTTACTTGTTCATGTGGCGCTTGCGGTGAGCTATCACTGTCAGATTGCAGTTCATCTTCATCTTCATCTTTTTCGTCTTCATCCTCTTCAGTGTCAGGCTCATTTGTTGGAAGTGAGTCTTCAGCACTCTGCGAAAGGACTTCCTCTGGCTCAGCGATTTTCGCTTTGACAGGCTTTTGAGGCAAACTATCTTTTTGAGGTATCTCAACGTCTGAGACAGGTTTGGTTAATTCTTCAATCGATGCTGGTTCTGAATTCACAGGATGTTTTGTCTGAGTTTCTATTGCTTTGGCGTTTAAGACTGGAAGCTCAGTCTGAATATCATCAGCATCATCTGCTGATGGCAGTTTTGATTTAGTCTTTTTTTTGCCATCCTTGGTTTCATCAGCTTCGACAACACGCAGTGCGATATCATCAGAATCCGCGATTCTCTCTGGTTCCTCTGCAGGTCTATCAGAAGACGTTTGAGGTGAGTGCGGCTTAGGCAAACAGAGATGCGGAAACTCAGGGTGACAACCATGTGGGCAGGCGGTCCTCGATGTTGAACAAGTCTTTCCGTCCCCTCGATCGTAAATGGATTCCCCATGGACCACATCTCTTGAATAGTAACACACGAGCAGGATTGTATAAAAATCTTTTTCTATGTTTCGGACGGCACTACAACCCAACCATCGGCTTTTCCCACTGATTATGCGCCAAAAGGAGTCCAAAACATCGCTGAAACGACATTATCATCATCAGATGCACGCGCAGGCCTCTAGCTTCCTACTCACTTTGGTTTGTAAATGTATTTATCAATCACAGACTCATTAACTAATTGATGAGAGAAAGTCCAGAGGCTGAAGGCTTCCTTCAAAACGTATTCCATGGTCGGATACTCTAGCTTCTGAGAGATCTTTGCACTGTTCACTGTCGTATGGACGTAGCGCTCTGAAAGCCAATCCAAAAAATATATCCGGGAGACAATCTTTTCAATTTCGATGCTCACCTTCTGCTATGCAAAGACTTGTTTTCGAGTCACATGTCAGGGCCAGAAACTTGCTAGCTTTGGCAAACCTCTCATCCCACATCTAAAATTAACACGTCACATTGAACAACGGTCGGCGAGACTTCGTTCGAGATGATCTTTACAAAAGCGAAGCTATTTGCAGCTGCTGGATAGTTCTCGAACAATCCACTGGCGACCTTGTTCTTCTGATCATTGTGCATCCGCACGATATCGTCTTGAAAAGAGGTCAGATCAATCTCTTGGAAATCACTGCCACAATCCGATCCTGGGTCGCCGTCACTATTGCAAGCAATATGTTTCTTTCCAGAGCATTCATCCATACTACAATAGTGAGCATGCCATGGCTGAGTTGTAATACGACTATCGCAAGGTGACAAAAGAACGAAACTCACAAGTGGAAGAACTAGAACGAGAATATTTCATGAGAAAAATAGTCAATCTTACAACCGAATGTAGCGTGGCTACCGAATTTCCAAAGAATCATCTCTTTTCACAAAAATTCACTCGTTCTATAGTTGAATGCTTTGGCTGCCACTAAGCTGGATTGTCTCAGAAACACTAACGAAAGCATTACTACAGGATGGCTTTTTATTGTGTAAATTTCGGTGAACAAAATGGTCTCGTAAACATGCTCGTCATCTGTTGACGTACTTTAAAATTTAAACGATACAATCAATACAGATCTTCAAGCCACTTCATCTATTGACTTTTTTGCGTTATTGCTTTTCTGGAAACTATCTTTGTTGACTTTTGTGTGTGCTCGATCAATTCGACTCAATACAGTATTTTCCTACAAATGACGCAAATAAATTGTTGAGCCGACAATACCTGCCCTTGGCAGCTCATTTTCGGCCCATCTCAATTCAAAAGACTCCACCTATGTAGATTCATCATTGCATTTGAGCATTAAAACAATTAAAAGTGCGAGGTTTTCGAGAGCAGAAAGTTGAATCGATCAATAAAATCGAGAGGCTGACTATCAACAAGATGAAAAAACGAAATCTTCTGGCAGGCGTAATAAAGATCTTTAGATCAGCGCCTTTCGTTACGGGCTGGCGCAATCATTTGGACTATTTCCACTCCTTTCATTAGCTGCGGAATGATATCATTCGTCTTTTTGTTCAGGCTAAGCCCCCGCGATCTTTAAAAAATTCAGGAGAAAAAGGAAACTAATCGTGAAATTTCTTAGAAATACACTTTATTTGTTCGTTTCGAGAAACAAAATATAAGCATCCAAACATTATCGTGCATAACCGTTAGGTAAGGGCTTAATTGGCTCCTTCGCACTGCAGAGTCCCTTGTAGACCTTGTGACAACCAGTCTCGCATTTCGAACATGTCTTGCCAGCGGTGTAGACCGCCTCGTCAATGACATTCGTGTACGAATAATTGCACACCAAATACAAATACTTGAAAATCCCTTCTTGATGCTTAACCAAGGCACAGCCAACCCTGTTTACCTTCTGCCCAACTATAGCAGTGAAATGACCTATCATCTTCCTGAAATAAAATGAGCTTGATGTTAATCATGATTCGCTCGAATGATCCGAGCATCGTTTTTACGTTGGATGGTTTTGATACGCGTTGATATAAGTCATATCGCAATCCTCATATTCGTTGTACCATCGAATGATCATCTCCTTGACGGACTGCCAAACCTCCAAATATCTCTTTGAATTACCCTTTCGAGCAATGTTCTGTCCAGCGAAGGGGAAATGTTCTGTTGAAAGAAACATTTCGAAAGTGAGCAATTTTTCACTGAGGGTCTGTTCACATCACAACACTCACTGGTATTTCTGCATTCGTCATGGTCGAAATAGCACCGTCGCGCATTCAACTCAGCCAGATACGCCAATTCGTCATCCCATTGCTAAAACAAGCGGCATTTCCATCAAAACAGTTTAGAAAAGCAACAATCACACATGACTTACCACGAGTGCCATTCGTTCGGCTGGTTTGTAATTTGGCAATTTTCCCAAAGCCACTTCATTTCGCAATTGGTTGTGCATTTGAACTATGAAATTCTTCAGTGAGGTATCTATCTCGACCAGTTCCCGGTCAGATGAGCAATGAACCCCGAAACTCTGTAAAATTACTTATTTTGAGACGCAAATCTACGAGACCAAGTCACAGAGGAACGCACCCCTTTGTGGTCGCAGGCAATGTGGTTATATTCGTCACACAGGTCACAGTAGCTGGCCGTCTTGTTGGCATCGACACAATTCACAGCAAGCGCGACAAGGACACACCAAATGACTAAACACAATTATGAATGAGTTCCATTTATTCTTTGTAGTTGCACAAAAATAGGATATGGCTGTTGTGATCATACCTAAGCGGTCGATATTTAGATTGAACCCCCTCATTGCGGTGAGAGTTGATGAAAAACGACAATTAACCAAGCCCACTAAACTGAAACCACTCAATCACTTTTAGAGCTCTGAAAATAATCGAAATCACTAGGAGAAGATCGCGACCAGGTGTCCAACACCTCTGCAGCGATACGACAATGAAATGTGATGCCAAATGCAAATGGGCATTTTATATAAAATTCGCCGACGTTCGCTCATGTGCTGCTCGTACAAACGTTTTCAATTGCTTCTAATTGCAACCATTATGTTTTACTGATGTTGTGAACATTACACGTTTTTTTCTGCAATCACACAAATCAATTAATTTGTTTTGAGTCTGTGCAAATTGACATGCCATTAATGAATCACCGGTTCAGTCTTTCCTGTCTCATTGCAATGTTCTTCTTCTTCTCTTCTTTTTTTGCCGCGCTCGATAATCATACTAAACTGATTTCCTAAATTCCATATCAACACGTTTAAGCGTTCAAGCGACTGGAGTGGGGTCGAACATTTTATCACTTGAATGAGCATCGTGTGAATGCAATGAATAATTTAAAGAAGATGTTTATCGCGACTTCATTAATCACTTGCGGCGAGCCAAGATCGTCTGTGTTGAGTTGTGAACGCGTATGAAACGTTAACTTAATCATTGTTTCACAGTGATGGTCATTCAATTAATGGGATTACAATTGTTCGAAGCGAGCGAGATAGCAACAGCAACAAAAAAACGTGATGTTTATAAATACCGAAATTGAGTGATTGATTGTCAGGAAAAACTAGCGTTGCGATGAAGTCTATGGAAGAAACAACATCCATTTGACTGGGCTTGTGTACGAGGGACTGAGAGGGACGACTATCGCGCGCGACTAAATGACGGTCTAGTGCTGCGGATTGATTGACCGAATGTCTGTTGTTGATGGAATCTGAATGACTTTGATCCAGCTTAAGACAAATTGAATCAATCACCTCGAAAATCACTCACAGCTGAAATGAAAATGACTTGAAAAAGTAGAATTTATAAAAACTTTGATTGATTGTGGCAAATCAAAACAATTGCTCCTTCTCAGCGTCGACGAGAAACTGCATCTAATTCGGCTTGTGGTGCAATTTATGTCCAGTCCCAGACCGATGAACATGTCAACGCATATTGATGCATGCCGATCGGAACCTGTCATTAAAACGCCCAGTCACGATGGACTAACTATCGAAGAATCAATGCAATTTCAATTTCCTAGGCATTTTGATTGTCTCGCATTTTTGAGCAATTATTGGGCTCCGATCAGGCAGGTTGAGTTCAAGGAAAGATTTTAATGCCTTGATTATAGTACTCTGTGCTTTAGTGCGCCAGATAGTTTATTGGAGACTCTAACTGATTAGAAGCCATCTGCTGTGAAACCTTCCGCTCACAAGCGACTCAGACCTCAAAGGAAATTCCGCTTTTGGAAGACTGTGCCAGGCACACACTCCGTGGTCGTTTTGAAGCGGTGCAGGTAGTCATTTGTGATTTCGAGTATTGATGGCTGTCTCCAGAACTTGTCGCTTCAGCGCCCCAAAACCGTTACTGGTTCTTTAGCTTTTAGTGCCTTCCAGGAAAAAAGTAGCCACGATCGACTTCTCTGGCAACTGCCTGATGAGCCTTCGGAAGTGTTTCGGGCAGCCCTCGTCCATTCTGGTTGCGGGAGATGTTGTTAAAAGTCCCCGGAACCAGCGGTCGCTCCCAGCCGCAGATGGTGGAGAGGTAGCGCCATCTACGAGTCACAATATGCATTCATATCGATGAAATCCAGTATGACCGTAAAAGTTATTCGCTCCGATGTGTCTAGTAAATAACACCAACATCATTCATAACAGAGGCATAAACGTCATCAGAAGACAACATTTCGTTTTGCGGAAATCGCTGAAAGTTTTTTTTCTCTTCATTTCTACAGATTTTCTCCAGCAAAATGGTGTACATTAGCAGAGGTGAGTTATAGTCCAATTCGAATTGAGTGACAAGGAAATAAAATAACGTAACAAACGCCGATAACACCTGTGTTTCAGATGGAAGTATGCACAACAGCCAGCCATGGAGCATAAGTCGATTGTTTGGCTTGTTTATTGGATTCTTTCTCGCCATTTGGATGTTGTGAGTCAAAATCGCTACTTAACGTCATGTCGAGGACAACCTTTATTGATTCTCAATTCGATTATTCCAGTGTTAAGTCACTCGTCGGCCCATTTATGAATCAAGACTATGCAACTTCTACCGATTATCGTAGAGGCGGTGGCGGTGGCGGCGGTGGTGGAGGTGGAGGCGGAGGCGGAGATGGCAGAAAGTGAGTTTCCTTTGGAACGTACATTTGGATGGTAGATTGATAACAAACTACTTTGTCTATGCTTTCAGGCCACCCGGACCACCACGTAAGCGAATGGGATTCATAAATCACGCCGCCAGTGTCAATGTCCCCGGTGGATGTTCATCGTGCCAGTAAATTTAAAGACAGTTTTCTATACTATTTCGTTTATAAAATCTCGTGTGCTCTTATTAATAAACTACTCAAAACCGAAATTTCGAGAAATTTCTTTTCAAATCTGACAACAAACACAAGAATGATCATGAAAGCTAGTATAGTTCCAACAACGACCGAAAACAACGACCAGCGTCTTTCACAATGTGTCAATGTCATCCAACCAAACCATGTGTCATCATTATTTCACTGGGTCATCGAATCAAAACACAAATTCCATGTTTTTGTAAGAAACTAACTCATTTCTGAATGTAGTTCCAGAAATTACCAAGTATTACATTCCGTGGATAAAATGGCGTACGTCGGCCGAGGTAAGTTCTTACCCAAATTCTGCCAGTATTGGCGTGAAATCGACAAATTTGACAATCATTCGCCCACGTAAACACAAACGCTCTCTTGCAGATGGAAGGATCCATCAACATCAACCGTGGAGTCTTGACAGACTTCTGGGCATGTTTTTTGGATTCTTTTCCTTTCTCTGGATGTTGTAAGTCACCGACCACTAGGTTAAGAGAGAGAGCTTGTCTAACATCTCTATTTTTTCCGTAGTTTAAGGTCATTAATCGACCCAATAACGAGTGGATTGGCTAATGCCTCCAATTCAGACAATTCGAGACGTGGTGGAGGAGGTGGGGGCGGCTACGGTGGCTATCGCAGAGGGTAAGTTCAACTAAAAGTGTACATGAAACAAGAAGCTTCATTTTCGAAAACAAACAACATTACAGGCCCCCACCAGGAGGACCGCAAAGAAGAACCATCGGACGCATCAACACACTAGCTGATTGCAACATTCCTGGAGGCGGATGAGCGCGGTAAAGTGTTTCATTGTCGTAACAAGACTCTGAAACACATGAGCCACCAGCGAAGCGTTGGTTCGCATTGATTGCAGAATCTGTTTCTCGATCGTATGATGAATAATTCCTAAACCTTGTCAGGCGGAATTGTTCGGAAAAAATGCCAATCGACGCTTCACTAACTAATGCGGAACTCTGACAGTTCCGTACCAATTTTTAAATTGGGCCAAACATCAAATGCTCTGGGATAATCAATTGAAATTCTAATTTGTAATATTTGTACAAATAAATAACATGATTGCCATAATTTCGAACAAATGCGCACAATTCTCAATTTCCGGGCAATTCCAGAATGCCAGTTAAAATTCATTTGGTTAACTCAATGGTATTTTAACTGAAAATCGCCCCGATTTAGTTGAACAATATCAAATTTTCGATTTCCGTCAATCGTAATCCTCAGCCGTGTATCGCCGCACCGTCAACATATTGTACATCCAGAACGGACTATCAAAACAAATAATTTAATCGAATTAATTCGAAATGCAAATGTTTCCGAATATGAAAATATGATTCTAATCAGACCAAACACGCTAATTAAAATTCTACGGAATTCTCTAATGAAATGCCATTCCACAAAATAACATTCGGCTCTGGACAGTCGAAATACTAAGGAAAATATCCAATTTGACTAAATGTTTAATACAAAACAACGGGCCAGAATTAATATTCGGGCCTTTTAACACTAAAAAACAATCGACTGAATCCATTTCAGAACAATCGAATTCGAATAATTTCTGATTCTCCGGAATCGTCCATCAGCATTGCAGAGCTTGCGGTTGCCAATGTGTCAAATTACTGCACGCAGACGATCACATTATATTATATTGACATTCGATAATTACATCTGTCATATGCTGATTGATTATCTTCTGTCGTTGCATCGGACAGTTATATTTGTTCTGTTTTGAATGTTTGACATTCGAATGCAAGAGGTATTTTGTGAAATTACGTATTTCGGTCCGCCCTCCCGCGAATTGTGGACACCCATTATTTCGAGGAGAGCTCGTTCTTCACACTTCGCCAATCTGAATGATGTTCCACCGAAATTGCCTCTCCGGGTAATAATACGAGCAATTCATATTACTTGCGGCCATTAATTCGATCGCCGTAATCGGATCATATTAATTGTGTTGTGTGGTTTAGAATGCAAATTATAATATTTTTCGAAACAATTCAAAACAAACAAAAAATCAAATCGATTTTCTTCCTCTCTTTTTGCATCCAAAATTTTTCCAGCAGTCCGATTGCTCATTTTCGAAACTGTTTAATTTGAATTCCAACTGACCAAATAATATCCATCAAAATGAAGCAATTTAATA
>JANSTV010072416.1:0-10538 GCA_027564135.1 Lestremia cinerea | reverse complement strand
CCCATGAATGAATGGTGAGATGCGGCAAGATGAAAAGAGAGTGTGAGGATGTGGGTCATAAAGAAGCCATAGGAATTTCACAACTACAAGCGTTAGCAATAAACTCACGAGCTGTTGGTTCAGTTGTTGTGAATGAGCGGACGAAAGTCAAAAGGATGTGTTGAATTGCTGAAGTCATAAAATCATAAAGACGTGTTTGGACATGAATGAATGAAGGATGCGTGTTCGCGTAGGAAATCTTTGGAACATCTCAAGCATTGGCATGTCTTAACAAAAAACCACGACGTTGACGTCGAGCCTCACAAGGGTTGTTAAATCCAGCTACAAGTTCAATGGAGGGGGTATGATTTGTGCGTCTCAACAGTATATAACATCCAACGATTTGGAAAATACTTCACAGACGCAATCAAGTGTTGCTTTGAAAACAGATCGATTCAAAACATCAGTTCGTTGTTTAACCAGTTAGTTTTCAAAAGTGGAAAAATGTTGCGAAACACAAGTGAAAAACAATCCGAGAACATCATCTCAGAGTTGGATGCATTGATCGATGCTGAACTTGCATCACGATCCGAAATGGCAACTAAAAACCGGCGCGGTGGACAACCCCTCGGAGAGAGTGGCGATAGGAGTGCAGCTCGGGCATCACTCCTATTGCTGGATGATGATTTCACGGCAGAGTTGGCCGCGATGGACCTGCCAATGCATCCAGCCACATCGACACTGAAGCGGACACGAACTATGAGACCGGTGATCAAAAAGCATGGAATGACCGACACCGACAGCATCACTGCTGAGTTGACGACAATGGAGCTATCAAAGCCTCTAGCTACATCGACGCCGAAGCGGATGCGGGGTGTGACCCTCGCAACAAAAGCGATCAAAAAACGAAGACTGATCGAGGCTCACGATGACGTGTCAGGGGTGAAAAACATCCAGAAGCCATCAACTATGACGACGACATCAGCAATAACGCTTGAACCATCGTCAACACCGACAAAACCGGGTGATCGGTCGACGAAAGACAAATATCCGCAAGCAGGACGACTCATAGCTGCTGCAACCTTTCATCTGAACCGTTCAAGCACGAAATGTATTAATGTTGGTGCTGTTTTGAAAGATGGTAGAATAGCCGTCGAGGCGCACCTCACGGCCGCAACACAGGGGTCGCCTACGCTGGTTATTGAAGAGTTTCGCGATCTACTGACAATTTTCGAACAGTTGCACGCGATTAACGAAAATCGTCGGCATATGTCGAGATCGTTCAGAGGTGCCAGCTTCCCGAGGAAGAAAGATGCTTCAACCGCAACAATGTCACAACAACAACGTTTTAAAGTGTCACTGAACGAGGTACGCGGACGTCCGTCAATCATAAGCATCGAGGATACAAAGTACAACGCTTGTAATAAAATATATTACGCAGCGGCGACAGTCATGGAACTGGCGCGTATTAAACAATGTGTATCAGCATTCTACACCAACATCGATTGTTTGCTAATCCGGAAGACGCTGGATACATTAATCGACTGGGGTGATGACTCGCTAAAGACGGATGTTGACGCTGCTAAGAAAGAGAGTGGGGCCCCGAAGATCGACCGTCTGGGGATCCAACAGCGTGCGGTCGCACACGAGCTATGGGGCAACTACTTTGAAGACATCAAACAAGCGCAGTTGAAGAAGAGAGCACGTGCTGCGGCGAAGCAGTAGCTGTATCATTTCAAACACATTTTTCTCTGTCTTCTTTTTTCCTTTTTTCCTTATGCATTGAATAAATGATGACAAATAATTTTCTGTATATGAAAATCCACGCTGTTCATAACCTTTTTCTTTCAACCCTTGAGACACACAGACAGTCATACATACGGTGCCGATGGTGATAGCAACGAGTCAATGCAACAGTCATACGGCAACCAAAGCCTCATCAACACACTCATTTACACAAGCGTTAAAAATGTCATCCGCTGACATATCCGACGACATGGTGCGCGATCACCAAAAATGCGATGCGTCGATCAACAGCAGACACAAATACCGATCCAACCACGGTCAAAACCTGTACAGCGAGTATAACGTGTTCCTCCCAGGATGTGATGAACTACGTGTGAAAATCGGTGTGGACGTTATCAAGAAACATCATTTGAGAAAAGTCATTGTGATCCAGTTTAGAAATGAGAGTGTAACGTTCAACCTCAAACAGTTCACAGCGCTCACCAAAAGATTTACGTGTATTTCCCCGGATGGGTTCGAGGGAGCCCGTAATGGTCACGGAAACGATGAAGATGATGAGACAACCATCGTGATTACAGCCTTATGTTTCGATCATCAACTTTACCGTATTGGAACGCAGACTGCGAGGATGGTGATTGAAAAAGACAGCCTGGACGCAATCATGGCCAATGCATCGAGCATCCTCCAGATATATGCATCGTTGAGCGTGAAAAGATTGCGTAATAACATATTCACTCTAGCTAAGATGTTATTTGAGGATTTGAAGAGTACGTTTTATGGCAAGCGTCAATTGAAGATGCATGTGAGGAAAAGCCTTTTCAGGAGAGATATCTCCACAGATAAAAGGCTGTTCCTACTGGAAACACTCGAAAATTTCTGGTCGTGTTTCTATAAGCTATTCGATAAGATACGTGTAGGGTTGATGAATAGATGGTGCCGAAATGCGGAAAAGAAAACAGAAAACCTTGAGGAAAAAACAAAAAATTGTAACTGAAAATGAAGATGAATAAAAAGAGTGAAGTAGCAAGAGTTCAATTTGGTGTTATTTATAAAATACTGTCTTCTTTCAACTACGCCGGAGTCTCTTCACCGGCCGACGCGGGAACTTGAAGAGAATATCGTCAACATCCTCATCGGTATCGGAGCTCAAAAACCGGGCAATCATTATTTTGCACTCCTTATCGTACTCGGTGGCTTCCCAAGCCTCAAAACCATCCAAACATTCAGCCTCGCTCACACTTTCGTGCTCATCACCCATAGCCAATCTCACGGATGTTTCACACACTGAGCGTCCTTGTTCCCAAACTTCCAATGCGGTCACACACAAGGTTTCGATTTCATCATCATTATCAGCTGTATCGTTAAGAACAACAGCTTCAACGGTCCCTTCTGCACCCGCATCGTCATCACCAACATCTTCGATGTCACCTTCTACACCAGCATCATCCTCGGTGTCGTTGAGTTCACCGTCAACGTCGTCTTCACCATCATCGCTGTCTTCAGCTCCCGTATCGTCATCACCATCATCATCATCGATATCACCTTCTACACCAGCATCATCCACAGCATCGCTGAGTTCTCCATCATCGCGGTCTTCACCATCAGCGCTGTCTTCTGCATCCTCGTTATCAGCATCAAAACTGTGGGCATCATGGACTCCCTCGATAAAGCGACGCTGCTGATCAGCGCGTCTAGCCTCTTCCCAAACATGGCGTTCGGTACGCCAAGCATCGTCCTCGGCATTCTCGGCTGCAGCTGCAGCTGCATTGATGACTCCATACACGGCGTGGATCGCTGCCAAGTATGCATCGCGTCGGACTACCACATCGATATCGTACAACCCTGCGACCTCATGCATCACACGGTCCGCCATGCGATGTATTTCAGGGTTTAACACATCCTGAGGAGTTAAGGGGTCACCAGTCGCTGACAAGTTCAACCCGTAGGTGTATTTGTTATCACTCCAGGAACCCATTTTCACGAGGAGGATGAACACGCAAATTCACAAACTCAAATTATTGCAAGAACCAAATACTCAAAAGACAAACGACAAATACGCAAACTCACAAAAACAAAATTATTGCAAGAACCAAATGCTCAAAAGACAAAGGACAAATACGCAAACTCACAAACACAAAATTATCACAAGAGCCGATGCTCAAAGTACTAAATTTCAGAGAAGAATGAATTCTCATAGATGACGACTAAAGAGGAAATCTCACATCGCATCATCAGATAGTTGACCGAGCGGGGGTAGCTCTGTGAAATTGCATAGATCCAGTTGAGCAGGCCGTAATTTCCCACACCTCCCTCCCCCAAGTCTGCGGCGTTTCAAGAAGGTGTTGTACCAAAAACAACTTATTTTATGAAATGGAGGCGGTAGTCTTAGAGAGGTATTCAAACGATATGGACATACGTTGGAATCATCCGTTCAATGCCATCATTGCTGGTCCAAGTCAATGTGGGAAGAGCGAATTCATAAAACAACTGATCAAGGACCGTAGTGAAATCATCAACACACCGATTGATGAAATAATTTGCTGTCACCCCAGTGGTCAGACGATTGATCACTCAATCGGATTCTCACATTCATTTGAAGGCATACCCGAATTGTCATCATTCAATCCGAAAATACCGAAGATCATAATTCTCGACGATATGATGCGCGAGGCGAATGAGAACGTTGTCGACCTTTTCACCAAAGGATCCCATCATTACAATCTCAGTGTGATCTTCATTATGCAAAACATTTTCAATCAAGGCAAGGGTCGTCGTGATATATCTCTGAACAGCCATTACATTGTCTGTTTTAAAAATCCGCGTGACAAAAATCAGATATCAGCCCTCGCGCGACAGGTTTGGAGTAAGAATCCAAAGTTTATCCATGAAGCATATATGGACGCTACAAACAGTGCACATGGTTATTTGCTTTTTGACCTCACACAGAGCACACCGGATAATTACCGCTTCCGCACGAAGATATTTCGTAAAGATAGACCATACAACATCGTATACGTTCCAAAGAGCAACGCGGCAGTATGAGCAACATTGTTATGAAACAATTACCAATGTTGGAAGTGTTGGCATCTGCCACGCCAAAAGAACGTCGAAAAATTTTAATCACTGCCGATTATGGGCTTGTTTCAGCCATAGTTGAATGCATTCACAACGTACTGCAAGGTGTTGTCGACATTACGTTAAAGAATAAACGTCGTTTAGCGCGTCATAAGAATTCACTGCGTAAAGTGATGAAAGGTGGGAGTCGCTGGCTGCATAAAAAGAAGGTCATCTGTCAAAATGGTGGTAGTTTCATTCCGGCACTGCTAGCGCCCGTTCTAACAGTTCTACTTGATCGATTGACATAAAACTGTGCCATTATGAAGCATGTACGTAAAATGGTTCTTGTCGATTATGACAAGATTGGCCAACCATCACCAAATTCATCAACGGCGCTTACCAACAATCCGTTGACTTCCATACCGGTACGACAAATAGATGATAAAAATTTCATAAATGCCAACACGTTAAACAGATTGGATAACCATATGGATGGGATATTGAACGAGGATCGTGACATTAGCGATCATGACAGATGGCAGATGTACAATCAATCGTTGCAGCGTTATCAACACTTTGCAAACCAGCAGCGACAACCAGATGTAAAAACCGAAAGTGGAAATTCATTGAAGAGTGAGAGAGGGGTCAGTTCAACCGCCGATCACCCGAATCATTGGGGGGCATCATTCAGAGAGACATTTCGATACCAAACTCGCCCGGAAACACCATTTAGAACACCTATGCGATTGAGTACACCTCAACACCAAGCTTTACCCGAGCGGTATGCAGATGTTGTATCACCACCAACACAGCGCATACGTAAGCATACAACACCAAGGTCATCTGCACACGCATCACCATTTCCAGGACTATTCGATTACCCACCACTCCCCCAGCCCCTACGACCATCAGCACCCCCAACACCATCAACATCACGACGACCCACAGGTTCAAAATCGCCTGTGATTGGACCTTCTGGGGAGCTGTTAGATGATGAAGATGATGATGTTGATGATGCTGAGGATGCTATGGATTATCTAGACACGTCTGTGGACCCTCAAGGGGGGAGGAAAGCTGGTAAGAGGGGGTACCATCATTTCCCGAGTCATGGGGCGAGTTGGCTAACGCCGCTGTCGGTAAAAGCAAGAAATAAACAACCCCGACGATCAATGGTTATGCTACGTTCGAACACATCACACGAGCAGCTTGAAAAATGGCTACCATCCCCGTTAAGAAAGCATTGATGAATTCAAATATTGATTCAATTTTAAGAAAGAGTTATTACACACCCGCCAACACCGGTGGTTTTTCATCGTTGAATAATCTCTGGAAGGCCACGGATAGACGTGTTCCAAAGCGGCTAATACCGCTGTGGTTGGAGAATCAATCGGTTTACACACTGCATAAAGAAAAGCGTCATAGGTTTAAACGTAACCCGTACATATTGAACAATATCGATGACTTATGGCAAATAGATTTAATATTTATGGAAAAATTTGCAAGAAAAAATAAAGGATACAAATACATTGTGGCTATAATTGATTGTTTTTCTAAATACGCATGGTGTTACCCGGTCAAGAACAAAACAGGTGTCGAGATATTACGCGTGCTCAGTCATATGTTTGAAAAAATCGGACGAGTGCCGCAGCAAATACAGACTGATATGGGCAGTGAATTTCTAAACAAACACGTACAAAAATACTTGAAGTCGATGAATGTGAGCTTCATGACAGCTAAAGACCCCGACACAAAGGCATGCATTGTTGAACGCTTCATCAGAACCATCAAAGGCCCTCTTTACAGATATTTTACGTACACAAATTCTTTTAAATATCATGATGTTTTGCAAAAATTTGTTGACGGTTACAACCATCGGTACCATCGGTCAATCGGTATGGCGCCGGCTGATGTGAACGAGGGAAATATTTTAACGGTGTGGACGAATCTACAGAAATCGAGGAGGCGGTATACGCAATCAACTCCGAAATATGAAGTGGGTGATCACGTGCGATTATCCAAGCTCAAAAATGTGTTCGATAAATCTTACAAGAAACGTTGGACCGATGAAGTTTTCAAAATCGTGAAAGTGACTTTGAGATCACCATGTGTCTATAGTTTGACGGATCTATCAGGAGAGGAAATTGATGGTTCGTTTTATGAACCAGAGATTCAGAGAGTTGTGATCGGAAAAACATTGATTGGAAAGAAGATTGATAAAATACTCAAAGTGAAACGTAAACGTGGCAGTCTGCTGTATCTTGTCAATTGGAGTGGTTATCCCGAAAAAATCAAATCGTGGATTGACTCTTCATTAATTACGGTTTAAGATGAATGATTTTTACGTGACTTTATTGAGTAATAGCTCGCATGATATACATCCGAGTAATAAAACGGGATCATTCACTACACAACTTCCATCAAAAATATCATTGGGTGATGATTGGCGTGTTGCTTTATCAGAAATTTCATTCCCGTACAATTTTTTCAATGTTACCGATAAGAACAATAAAATAACTATACGAACATCACGACTCACCGAAGACCTTGTGATACCACCCGGATCTTATAAAAAGATTGAGGATGTGATCGAAACTATCGATGTCCTCCTCAAAGATACGAGCTTGCATCATTTCGTGAAATTTATTTTTTCATCGACAACCGGCAAATTCACACTTCAAAGTATTGAATCAACACTTTTTCATAGTTATATTCAGCTTGAAAACCGTTTGGGAGAGCAGCTGGGTTTTGAGTATAACGCCAAATTACACTTTAATGTGTTAAATGAGGAACACACTTCGCCATATATGTGTAATCTTGCTGCAGGGGTTCCAGACCTCATGTTTATTTATTGTGATTTGATAGAACCACAGGTTGTTGGTCATGAAAACGCGCGTGTGGTACAAGTGGTACCAGTTTTAAATAGAAAGTTTGGAGAGATGCATCATAAAGAATATCTGAAGCCTCATTACATGCGACTGACGAGGAAAGAGTTCGAGACAGTTTCAATTGATTTAAGGCAGTGTACCGGCGGTTTTTTCCCATTCTTGCATGGTGTTTCAAGTGTGAAACTACACTTCAAAAAATATAGAAAATGAGTGCTGAAGACATTTACACAGATTATTATATTAACCAAGCCGGTTCAGGTTTTGGGAATATATATTCAGCCCCATCATTTCAAAAGGGGTATGGTGTTGGATCCTTCTTAGGTGGTTTATTCCGTGGTGTCATACCACTCTTGAAAAAATCATCAAAAGCGTTCGGTTCGGAACTTTTAAATGGCGGTGTCGGTGTAATGAAGGATTTAGCAGGCAGTCAGCCATTGGATATGTCACTGAAGAAGCATGGAAAACAGTTTTTCGAGAATTTGGGGCGTCGTAGTGGCACGGAGATGTTTGGCGCTGGTTATAATAGAATGTCAGCAGTCAAACGCAGGCAGTCATCCTCAAGAAGTGGTGGAGCTAAGTCGAAGAGACGTAAAGTGAAAAAGAAATCAAAATCAGCATCCTCGCGAAAAAAGACAACGCCAAAACGCAAGAAGGCAACGTCGAAGCGTAAGAGACCTACAAGACGAAAAAATAACGATATTTTCGCATAAAATGGCTTACGTTAATAATCATCGTGGTGTAACAACAAAGACAGAGCTAGATCTGTTCGCAACACCGCCAGTTCAAAATTCTGTTGAAAGTGGTGTGCTACAATGTTACCGACCAATTTCGTCTCTGACAGACGATTCACCGATTGAATTCAACATCCCTGGTTCGGGTGATGAGTACATTGATTTAGCACACACGATGCTGCATATAATCGCTAGAGTAACCCCTGCGGCTCGAGCTGCTGTGAATCATGTCGTACCAGAACCCAATATAGCAGTCATCAACAACTGGCTTCATTCAATGTTCTCGCAAGTCGATATTTATTTGAATCAAAAATGCATCACACCGCCTGGAAACAACTATAATTATCGGTCGTACATAGAGAATCTGCTCAACTATGGTAAAGATGCTAAAGAAACACATCTTCAAACAGGTGGTTGGTTTAAGGATTCCCCCGGTCATATGGCTAGCGTAAATGCAACGGACAACACCGGTTACAACACAAGAAAGCTGCTGGTCCGGAACGAGCGCCGGGTTGAGTTATATGGACACCTACACTGCGATATTTTCAACCAAGATAAATTTTTGGTGAATGGTGTATCAATGACTGTAAAACTCGTTAAGGCTAAAAACGAGTTCCAGTTAATCGGAGATCATGGTGGTAGCGTTCAAATATTAGATGCAAACCTTTTCGTTAGAAAAGTCAAAATAAACCCATCCATACTGTTGGCCCATACAAGAGCTCTCACGCTCTCTCTCACTCAGCTACGAGAGAACAACGTTTGAATGAAGAAGAAAAAGAAAACCAAAAGAACAAGTTTTTTCAACGTTTATTAAACTGTGGCCGTCACAACAAGAAGAATCCCGGGACCTTGACATGGCAAGGATTTCAAGAAGGCGAGATTCGGGATCATCTCAACATCCATGAATTCCCGAATCCCAATGTCAACCTGGAAAAAACCAAAAATTCGCTGAAGCCAGAATTTTCATCATTCGATAGCAAGCACTTGAAGATGAACGATCGAAGTTCGAAAGCGCTCTGTGGAAGTAAAGAAATAAAAGAACGGTTTTTAAACGCGAAATATCGAAAAAGTTTTTATTGAATTAAATCCGTTAAATCTCAAACAAACCAACTGAATGTATCGCAATCATGCTTTTTCGTTTTAACGGTGTTATAACCGCGCGTACAATCGCTAAATATTTTGAAACGATCGCATACCTTAAGAGTTTTGTGCTGTTCAAAACATACATCACCACGGAAGGATCTGTTGCAATCATCGCATTTGATGTCACAATCATCTGTCCGTATACATACCCGGCTGCTGTAACAACACGGGCATGTGTAGGCGCATTTGTGACTGCGCATACAACTGTAATTCTTGTAACAATGTTCGCAAAAGTTCTCGAAACCGAATGCAGCTGTAACATTCTTAATTAGAATAAAATGGCTATCATCTAATAACAAATAAATACGCTTTTTACCTTTCATCTCGCTGTTGGACGGCTTTGAGATGATCGTCTTCCCTTGTCGATCACCGTATACGATGATGGCGTATCCCTCGAGGTGTCTCTGGAATAGCTGCAGCTCCTCCAGACCGCATCCATCATCTCCAATGACCACTCCGGCCAAGCTGTTAAGCTCGCACGCCAGTCGGTGGAGCTCGATCTTTCCGTGTTTTGTTGTCAGGACTCTGAACTTCTCGATCGGCCCATCGGCGAGTTTAACTCCTAGAGCGAGTGCGTACGGCAGACAAAACGAATCGTTTTCCGGTTCTGGATGATGTAATGACGGCTTCTTACGGTCGAGGTGCTCCTTCAACGTCCAACCCAGCATGTCTCGTGGTCTAACTCGTCCGTGCCCCTCAGGCATGTCCACGTGGTCGATCTCGACAGTTAGTTCACCATCCAGGAAGAAATGGTGGTTGCTCTGTACTTTTGCGGCGACTTGCTCCAAAATCACATCGGGTGTGTAAGCGTCCATCCTCCGGAGACTCAAACAGAAATCCTTCGCCGCATGTTTCGTATTAGTGAAGCGAATTCCCACGTAATCACGGTTTTTTATATTCAGTGGTCTCAACTTCAAAACTGCGAGCAGAGTTTTGAAGATCTCTCCCAACCACACCGATATCGACCGTTGAATTTCACGCAGATCGGTTTCATGGC
>JANSTV010072405.1:0-10538 GCA_027564135.1 Lestremia cinerea | reverse complement strand
CATGCCAAAATCGGCTACAAATCCGCTCCGAAACCGAACCAAGACATTCAACGTGGTTCAGAAAGAGGTTTTCTTACTCATCACACACACTCACACACAAACGTTCGTAAACAGATCGAGCAACGAATCTTCTCGCTTAAGAACAAACTCGTTGCCGAGCAGTTCGGGATGGGCTGTCGGTCTATCGTGATAGCCACTCGAAATGTAACCGACACTTCGAGTCACGCAATAAACACAATTTCACATGCGCTGTATGTATCGCCGACGCGTCGCCCACAAAATAGCCCTCGATCAATCGCCAACGTCGTCATTTTCGTTACCGCGATAGAGACAAATCATTTGAAGATGTGAACAGTCACGCCTCGGGCATGACGGAACATTTTCACGACGTCGGCCGTAATTTCCACTTTGTTCGCTCTTAATCTCATCCGGATGTCGACGAGAGCTGAGGTTCATCCATGTGAATTTCGTTCTGGGAAATTCCTCCCGAATTTCTTGCTGATGCGTCGAGAACCAGCCGAAATTTCCCATTGTCGATTCCGAGGAGTGATACGTAGACGCCCACGTTGTTCTTCGCTGCTTCACTTTTATGGTCCATTGACTCGAGTTCTGCAATAAATTCTGTGAGTTGTGGATCGCTTTGTGGATCGTCTGTCCGCCAGTCTTCCCAGAACCGTTGTAGCAATTCTTCTGCTCGTTCGTCTTCGTCTTCGCGAACCATGTGACTGACATTTGTATTGGTTTCGTGATGAGTATTTTCCAAAAACGAGCGTGTGTTGCGCTGTCGGCTGTCCGTCGATTCCTTGGTTTACCTGTGGGCTGATGAAGTCCGCGCACACAGATGCGCCTAGCGACAGTTAGGTGTGGAGCCAGTTTTCGTCGTGGGATCTGGTGGTGCCAAATTGCATCGGAAGCTCTTGGTTGGCTTCTTTTGGCGCCAGTCTTTTATGCCAGCTTCGCTTCGTGAAAATTGTTTTTAATTTCCGTCGAATTTTCAATTTTCTCAATTTAACGCATTTATCGAAATTCTCAATGGAATTGAAGCATCTAGCTCGCAAAAGCAGCGCGCACAGATAGCTTGCAGTGAAGGACAATGCACGGGTACTATCGGATGTAAATGTATCGTTGGTTCGGTTTGGTGTGGGAGAGTCAAATTGAAGACGATGTGTGTTGCCCAAGTGGTTGCTCCAGAATGTTTTGAGCGGCCTTTTCTTCTTTCACTCACCCTCTCCGCGTATGCTTCAGTCGCCTTCAGCCACATGATGTGTCGCTCTAATTACAGTTGTAAAATTTTCAATTCATTTCACTCTTTTGTCTTTTCCAACATCATTTTTCTCTTCATCGAAACTTTGCGTTTCCAAGAATCTCATTCCTCGTAGCGGATTGATACTATTTGTTCAAACTACCATTCGCTGTATTCTTCAAAATTTTTTTGATTATTAATCTGTGGCGTCGACATCATCAATAAAATCCCATTTGAAGTGTGAAAGCTGGAAAGTGAAATATTATCGCAAAATGAAATGTAGATCACCGTTGGAATTGATTCTCTAATCGTCGTCGATCGCTCTCGTTCGGAAAGTGGAAACCTATTCGATTTGATTTGATTTGTTTTGATGTTTTTCATTCAATCGTTTTTCAATATAATTTTCATAATTTCCAATCCAGGTTAGAATTTCAATCATATTCTGGTTACAATAAAGGGTCAACGCGCATCAGTTTGAATAACGATTTCAGATTACTTTCGTAATTGTGATTTCGCCAGAAATCGTCCTCACTCGTCCATGCCCAAAAACCAATTCTGAAAGTGAAATTCATAAGTGAAATACATACGCTACGTTCGCGAATCTTCAGAATTTCGTGATCGACTGGTTCCGTGTGTGAGAAAATGATCTCCGGCCGATAAAAAGTTAAAGTGTAGTCTTCTTCTAACGATTATGCTTAATAGTTCGGTCACGGTGGACCTATGCACTGAACTTGCCCTCTCATCGGTGGGAATGACATTCCCATTCCGAAGCTCAGAAATCTTGAACCGACCCTCAAAGATTGGATCAAGATAGTTTCGTGATTCCCTCTTCAACAGAACCCAATCTTCCAATTCAAAATTTTGAGGCCTCGCTCTCTTGTCGAACAATTTTTTGTTCGTTTCTTTCGTCTTGAGCATGAGCTCTCGCGCGAGCCTACTCATCGCCTGCAACCCATGCATAACTCTCGAATTCATACACCGTTTGAATTGAACCTTTTAACAAACATTCTGGACTTTTCGGAGTTCGTCCAAATAGCAATTGATATGGAGGGAATTTGCAATCGAAAGCCGGATGCGAGGTCGTATTGTAGCAATATGCGAAATGTTGTGAATATTCGTCCCAGTTGAGAAATGAGTTATCTATATACGATCGAAAAAATCCATCCAGCACTCTGCGGTTTCTTTCCACAGCACCCAATGCCTGATACTGATTTCGATTTCGATTTCTTCTGTCCTATTCTCAACAGTTTGCAGACCTCATCCACTGGGCTATTTATAAGCTCTGTACTCCTGTCAGACAACAATGTTTTCATTGGACCGAATGTCAATATGCATCTTTCGACGACAGCTTTTGTCTCCGCTTGTGCATCTTTCTTCTCCGTCGGTTCGATTTTCAAAAATTTGGTTGCTTCGTCGATCAACGTGACTGTGTAAACATTATCGTTCACTGTCATTTTCAGTGGTCCGATCGTGTCAACTACTACAATATCGAACGGGTCTGTTGGCGCATCTGTGATAGCCATTTCTGCTCTATTCTTTGTGCTCATCTTATTTATCTGCCTTTTATGAAATTTCATCTCGTATTCTCCTACTTCTCTGGATATTCCTCTCCAGTAATAAAACTGTGACAATTGTGCCGATAATCTCCTTCTTCCATCCGTCATCAAGATATCTCTTAAGTATTTCTTGTCGTTTCTGTTTTGAGTCACCTGTTTCATTGTCCATTTATCGTGTCTACCCCAACATCCCTCAGGTGTTCTGAACACACTTCTTCTTCTACAAATGCCTTTAATCCTTTAGATTCGACCAGTGGATCGGGTTTCAAAATTTCTAATTCGAATACTGCTGAATATCGTTGAATATCGGCTCAGTTTGAAGTGGATTAGAATGGGAACACGTTGGTGTTCAAAGTAAATCAAGTGAAGCGCTAAGCGTGATGTTTATTGAAAGGAATGCATGAAAAGAGTGATTATTACGTGATGACAGATCACATCATCATAGCCGCCGATCTGGCGAATCACAGGTGTGGCGAAAAAAGGAAAGGTCGGTGTGACACTGCGGAAGAAGGATGGATAAATCCGAACGGAGGCTGCGGGCCCAACGAAAGATGAAATGATTGAGGAAATTGGGCACAGCCGAAATGATGAGAAATGCTAATCGAGGACCAGTGTCGGAATTCGTGATCGAAAGCAGCAAACTGAAAACTGCCATGAACGGTTCCTGTAAGCATTTCGCGAAAAGGGATCAAATACAGTAGTGCATTGGAAATCCACTCTGACGTTAACGGGATTGAGGCATTCGGGATGTTGTTCGGGGACGGTCAAGTTGACGTTCGAAGGAGTTCTTCTAGATGGAAATTCGTCGAATCGCATGCATGCAAATGGCCGTCTCTTCGTCGTCGGTTCGCTTCTCACAGCAAACCTTGTTCCATATGTAGATGTAAGGTCTGAGATGCGTTATCGCAAAATGAATAGCAGCTAGTTTTTCCTCGATGGTGGACTTGTTAGTCACACCTTTTGTGAATCATCCTGATGCGAATGAGACTGAGTTGTAGAAGTATAGCTGGGCCGGTTCTGGCGCACTAGTTCCATTTTCCCCTCGCCCAGTCTATCGAAGAAACACGTTGATTGTTCATGTTCACGCGAAGCATACGAAGAAGAAGAACAACTACACATCGCAGCTCTGTCTCTTCATTATCGCTTCTGTATTCATTTTCTCTTTTCGATGTTGTGTGTTTATGTTAACGCGAGGCAGCATGTAAACATACAGAACATTCGATGATCACTTCGATTCGATTCGATTGACCAGGAATTGAGCATTGTTCGTCGATTCCTTTTTTATTGATAAAGAATGGATATTTGTTTGACCATTCCTAAAAAGAGGAAGCAATTTCACAACTTGTAAATGAGCTATTACTGTCATTGTTCGCGTTTTTCTGCACGGAACTCACTGCTATCATCATCACTGCAGCTCACTTGTGGTGGTTGTGCTTTTGGCGTGAAGGCTGCATTGTGGTAGTGTTGATGCCGTGTAGTGGTCCACTCCCGGTAGTTGGCCTCTGGTGTTGGTGGTGTATGTGATGGTTATTGATGATGGAATGTCTTCCTCATCATCACTCATTAAAATAAATGCAGGTGGTGGTGGTGTATCTTCATCATCCCTGACGATGACTACATGTGGTATCGGCGGATCATAAATTTCTAGACCATTTTCAATAACCATTAGCTCATCTTGTAAATGTTTCACAACATTTTCCAATCCGTTCACTGGTTCTTGCCACTTGTTTCTTATTCTTTCATTCGCTTCTAACAAATAGCCCACGACTGCGTTTCCGTTATCGACTTCATTCACTATATCACTCACATCAATATCGTTCGTGGTAAAATACACCGAAGATACTATTAACCAGTCCCGCCCCGCTTCGAAAATGTTCCTCCAATTTAAGGTCAGCGGTTGTTGTTAAAATAACTTCCTCCGCTTTTGCTTCCAACTTTGTGCAATTGTCTTCATTTGATATTCCACTTTCACTGCATGAAAGCATGCCGCTCTCATCATTTGCAAGGGTTTTTTATGCGCCGAATACCCCCGTACGCATATATTATTTGGATTATCTTTGTTCTCCGCATTATTTGCTAGTTAGCTCTCAAAATATGTTGCTTTTCTTGTATGGTTTGTTTATTAATCTTCAACTGCCCAACTGCTGTGGCATATTATGGATCATGGCTCACTTCTTTCCGGCAGATCTTACATTATTCAAAATTGTTTGAAAACTTCTGTGAAACGACCCGCGACACATCCATTTTGCACTTTTGATCGTATATAAGGTCTCTTTTCTGACTATCACAAATCACAGCGTCGAAAATGAAAACTGAATTTGTTTTGATCTCCTTCGGACTTCGTCACTGTTTGTAAACAAAAACAGACCCGAACCCTTCACCGCACGCAAAACATGTAACAAATGCTGATATAGGTTGATGTAATGGTCGTGAATAGATGAAAACAATTTCCAAGCGCACCCCCTTCGGGTACTCTAGCAAAATGCATACTAACGCCCTCGCGTACAGTGGTAATAAGCGTAATTCACTTCAGTGACCCGCGCTCGATCAACCCCCGTACAAGTGAATCTTCACTTTGATACAGATACCTTGCTTTAGTAGTAGAAGAAGAATTGGTCAACCGTTACACCGCCGCCGCCGTCGCAAGCAAAAAGAAGATGATGGTGGAGGAGGCCGACGACGCACGAAACGACGATCATCAAATGACAACAACAACTAAGAAGAACGAAGCACATCGATGGCGAGAAATGAGAAAGGAAAATTATCACGCACCCACAATGCCATTGGGAAAAGTTCACGATTTAGCGAATCGTTTGTCGCCGTTGGCTGCATAAGCACATCGGAAAATCCAAGACATCTATCATGCAACGGTGAATCTTGTCCTCAGTTCACTTTTGTGGGAGGGGGGGAGCTCGAGTTGAGTGGATTGAACGACAAAACATTTGCTAGGCCCTCAGACATGATCCTGGAAGATTTGGTCGCTCCACTGGCTTAGAGTTGAGGACATCTTCACTTCATCCGAGAGAGCAAGGAACCCGGCTAGGTTTACGGTTCGTGATAATGATTGATCGCTGAGGTCTTGGTCTGACGGGGTGCTCTGGCGTCAGGAGACCAAAACTGCTGCAACGCTCCAAAACACCCATACCAAAGAAGACCCAATCACACTAATGCTGAGAAATGAAAATTACCACTCACCAACATCCTCTTCAAATCCCGACGGTTTCAGACCATAAACGTCGCCGTCGCCCCATTCCCATCTTTCCCACCCTTCATTCTTCATCATCCCGCTAGTTTCAGGCTATAAACGCCGCCAGTATCCCACCCACCCATTTTCATCAAGAATCATTTGGTGATGCCGGGCTACAATTATAGAAGAGAGCATGCGGCGGCGGTTCAATTGAGTTGGAGTACGTCATCTCAGACATGTGACCTTCAGTGTTCCTTCATACAAGCTAACACACAATTGAAGAGCCGGGGACATGTTCCCTCGGGCGAGTTTGAGCCCTAGCCTGTCTTGGTGCGGCAACGAATACACACTGCCATCTTAAATTATAATTGAAAAGAAAAAAAACAATCGAACAAATGAAGGGATTCACATGTGGCATGTTGGTGAGACGATTCTACCTCGGCAATCGTCCCCATTTCGCAACTATTTTTGAAACTTTTGAATTACGAAAATGTTATTGTAATTTGCAATGAATTGACCATGATTGAAAAAAAAGCAAAAAATCGGAAATTTTTCCAATGGATGAGAGTCTGTAAATCCTTGAATTTGTTTGAAATTAATGATAGAACGAAAGATCGTCCAAGAAATCGATGTGCTTATGAGACTTCTCAACGTTTGTCGTCACTTCAGAGCTCAGACGCGGCGAGCATCTGCGTCAAGGTCGAACTGAAAGTAAAAACGGGTCGCGCGTGAATAGCAAATGAGCGAAGCTTACGAACGGTTCGATGACCCATCGACAACTCATTGAAAATTGCGATTGTTTTGTCGTTTCTTATTTTCAACGTCATTGTTTCGTAATTCAATTGAAAATTGTATTTCTTCATAAAGTCTTGTTCTTAAATTCCGTCCGATGGAATGTTGAATTCGCTTGGGACCACACAATGGATACTTTGACTTTTCTTTTTTTTGACTTTCTTTATTCATAATCATTTTGATCATTTTCATATTCACATAAAAGTATTTGGCAGGCTACCTTCAGATTTTGGTTCGACATATTCTTTTGCAATTATTGATTTACATTCGGTTTGGTTTGTTCCCTCCCCCCACATCTGAGTTTATCCCCGCACCGCTGCTAATCCAACGGCGGCATCCATTTTTGGGACATGACATGACCTTGCGGCGGATTACGAATAGCGGTTTTAGTCCATGCTATCAACGATGCAATGGCACCATCCAATGAATGCATGAGTTCTCGTTCTGTCCGTTAGGCATTTTTCTCCGTTTAGGCATTTGATCGAGTCATCATCGGAAAATCTGTCAGACGTTCACTCTTGACATTCCTTATTTCACCATCTTTGATGGAATCTCGCTTCCTCGTCTCGATGAGGATGTGCCTTGCATTTCGACGTTGGGCAGTCTTTCTGGATTTCCAATGGTGGTGGGGATATGGACCCACTCTATGCCATCAAAAGTATCCTTCAACTCTGCTTAGGTTGCATGTCTCCGTCTCAATAATGGCCGTCCACCTCGTCTCAATGTGGATATGCCAGGCATTTCAACGTTGGGCATTCACTTCGGGACTCCAGATGGTGGTGGGGATATGAACCCACTCAGTCTGCTTGACTATGCCATCAACAATCACTTCGCGTCCGCTTAGGCAACACCATTACGTCCTCGTCGACTATTTCATCTCCAGCAAGTATGGAATCAAGGCATCATCTTCACCTGATCATAGTATCTCAAACTTTTTGGCGAGTATTCAAATCTCTTCTTCTGCACCCTCTGACCATGATTAGATTCTCCTCCGTCTCCATTCCAAAAGCATTGCTGCCAAATACAAGCATTCAACGGAATCGCTGGAAATCTCCAATGGATACTCGTTCGTTCCTAAATTGAAACTTGTTCGGATTGTTCCGAATGAATTCATTCCATATCCCGTAATTCCTTTTCCTTTTCAATTTCATCACACTCACATCCGCCTGAGTGTCCGACAAAAAGTTCAATGCTGTTTCATGCATGTCTCTTTTTGTCGTTATATTCAAATCAAATGTCAAAACTGACTTCTTGTCTTATCGTCTTAATTTCCGAAAATCAGATTGACCGTCCTCACGTTCATCGACTGGGGGGTGTTGGAGTGTTCTGCAACGCGAACATTACGTTTTGATAGTTGCTTCTACCAAAATTTCCATTGTTGTTCCATCGATGCCACTGGCGGCCTTAATTGTGTCCTTCACGGCCACCGCTGTTACCGGCATCGCCTGCGTAACTGTTTCCATGGAATCTCTTTCTTTGGAAGTTGTTTCTATGTGGTTTCCATTCCACCTGTTTGCCCGGAACGTCAGTACTTGTCGTTGGCGAGAAACAGTCCCAATTTCAGTTATGTATTTCGAGATCACTTCTTTGGACAGATTTTGCCTAAAGATGAAAGTGGACTGTATTATTTCGAATAATAAAAACACATTGTGTTCCGTCAAAGGCGTGAAATGAAGTGAGGCCAATTCGGTCAAATAGGATGAAGAAAGAAGAAAATAATATTATCAAAAATGGCGAGAGCTAGTTTCTGGATCTCGATCTTAATCCACTTGATCTTCTTGGTTTATTTCTTCCTTTTTTCTCACTTGCACAAAATTGGAACCAATCTCTCAACTCAGAGATCATTCTTCCCATTTGAACTTAGTCTCCCTGGTATTTGTTCACGAGAATTCTTCCTACAAACTATTTTCATCAATATTCACTTTTAAATATTTAGTGCATTGCCATAATATGCAGTTTGGTTCATCGGTCGATGTTAGTTTGGTGCTTGATCTTTTCGACGGTACTTGTTATAGTAGTTCTGAAGTCTGCAAAATGTTGGTCCAGGCCTACTTTGCCAATTTTTGTGGTTGACGATATTGTTAAACTGGTGCACGTGTTTTTTGTGTCTTCCCGTCGTCTTTACGCACTTCTTCGTCGTCCTTCTGGATGCAATTTTTACGCGTGTGTCCCCTCTTGTTGCAATCAACACACATCAAGTCACTTTCTACTTCATCATCTTTTGTGGCTTCTTCCTCGAGCGCGATCTTCAATGTCAATGTCTTTGGTTTTCCTGACTTCCGGGCCACTCGCTAGTCCCGTGTTCGTCGATGCAATACCACTGTAAACTGTCACGTTTTCCGATCATTGTATTGTGGTGGCCAGTTGCTATCGTTTCTCCATGATGAAAAATGGCTCATTGTTTATTAGGTATTGGAACTCGTAAAGCGTGATCATCGTAGGCAGCAATTTCATTTGTGAATTTACATTTAATGCATCTCATCGTGTGTTTATGAAGGTTGGAAAACGATCAAACGAATCGTTCATGAATTCGTTGGCTTTCTGTTGTATTGGAGATGCGTCTTTTCTACCCAATAGTTGTCCGATGGGTTCTGATGATTGAGCTCAATCATTCTTCACATATTGGATTGTCAATGTTTCCATATCCTCGCAAAGTTCACAAATGTTAGTCGTACTTCGGTTTGAAAAACAGGACTTGTTGAAGGGAGTTTGCACAACACTCTACCAAAGTCGTGTTTTTGAAACCTCTTGGATAGGTTCTTCCACAATTGTGTATGTGTTCTGAATCACGGAGTAAACAATTTTTCAAACAATTATTACCAGCGTGCACGCTTTTCTTCCGGCGACGATTCCTCATCACTGCTGTTGGTGGTGTTGATGCCGTGTAGGCCTGACGATCAAAACGGATTCTCTTCCAGTAGTTGCATTGTGGACAGTTTGGTAATGGTGATGGTCCGGGCGGTGATGGCGGTCGTGGTGATGATGATGGCGGAGAAGGTGGGTTTTCCTCACCACCACCATCATCATCATTATCACTTATGATCACCACTTCCTCAGGAGGACTCGGCGGGTTGTATACATTCAAATCGTTCTCATAATCTCTTATCTCCATGCGCAAGTCATGCACATGATCTTGTAAGTAGTTCATCTCCTCTCTCACTCTTTGGTGATCAATCACCAACATATTCACTAGTCTGCCCTGAATATTATTCACAAGGCGAAAGTCATTGATCACTATTTCTTCTTCATCTTCTTCTTCAATGTCTCCCGGTGAAAAGTACTCCGAGTCGTCGCTTTAAACTGCCACTTCGTCGAAGAAGTCGAAATCATCCGGAATTTCTATGTGGAAGTTGGCCATTTTTTCACAACTTTCACAAAAAATAATCCGAAAAAAATTCCTCACACTGCCGCTGCTGTAGCCGTCTTAAAATTGATTGATTAACTCGTTCGATTTTTCGACGATCTTATATTTCTCATAAAATGGTTTTTTGTTTATAGAACGGAGATTAAGTGTGGCTAAGCAAGAATCATATGTTTGCTGCTGGTGAAGATGTGTTTCTGAGCAAGAGTCGAATATTTGCTGCTGGTATCGCATCTAATCGCATTGCAGCGACGCGATATGCATTTTTTGGAATCGATTATATCATTGTTGTTGTTGTGGTTGGCGAGATGATGGGTTTATTGGCCGGCCTTTGAGGCCCATCAATTCGATTGTCTGCCAGTCCTGCGGAATAAATAAAAATAATAATTAGAAAAGAAA
>JANSTV010072394.1:0-10538 GCA_027564135.1 Lestremia cinerea | reverse complement strand
AGTGGCGTCATGGGTTTTGGTTACATGTGGTCGCGATGGTCTGCGATTTGAATTTTCGAATTTGTGACAGTTATTGCAAGTCGTAGTGTTCTCTTCACTGGACTGCACCTGGACTCCTGCACTTAGTAGTGGTTGAGCCATTGTTCAGATACACGGATTTCGACATTGTCATTCAAACATAATTTATAATTGAATCCATGGTTCAACGAGAGCGGACAAGAAGTTTATAGTTCAGAAGATTGCTTGCCTTGCGCTGCAATTCGGTGGGACCAAAAAGTGAACAATTCATGAAGACAGTGCGCGTGCTGCATGCATTGCATTGCAACGAAGAGAACCGGCTCGCAGACCAAATACATGGAATTGTCACCATTCGTGAATCGATTCAGGGAAATTGCAAAGAAAATCGCGCCAAATCGCTGTGTGTTTATTGGATACCCCGGACTTGTGGGAGGTGCAATTCTTCCGACTCGATCCCTCTTATGATTTGAATCATAAACGCTCGTCGTTCATTCACGACGTCGAATATTCAACGAATTATCAACGAATCTTTCGGAATCAAAAAAGTCGGAACTTGCGAAATCTCGATTTGACGAAATTAAATTAATTGAAAAAAAGAGCACAAAATAAAATTCTCAAAATCATTTTGACATTCGACATTTAAAACAATAATAATAAAATAATTAAATAACAACCGTTTGGAGTTAGACAGATGAACCTCACTCAATATGCCGACATGTGTCATGATGTGTTGTGATAAATGTTGATGAATGACATACAAAAAAGAGGTGTTTAATTAATAATGCTAGAAAATCGCTGGAGACAAATTTGGGTGAGTATCGAATTGATTGATCTTTGCTCGATTTGGAAAATATGAATTTATTTTTTTCGGATTTTTGTTTTTATTTTATTTTTTTTCGGAAAAATGCACTTGCAAGAACCCAATCCAACCACTAAACCAAGACAATTACAAATCACTGTGCTCTGTGGGTATTATTGGCGCGATGCAAGTATTTATTCATTCATTTCAAATGCCGGAGAGTGGATGGTGCGATGGTGGATCATGTGCGGTGTGCCAACGCAGCCGAAAGACTAAACGATGGATTTGCTCCGCAACGATAACCATGCACAAACCTCCTTAATCTTTGTTATTTGTGCTATCATTTTTCTATGCTATGGCTATTGTTGTGTTCTTGGCTGCTGTTGTCGTTGTTGTTGTCGTTGTTGTTGTTGTCTTTGTTGCTGTTGTGGCCGTTTGGCACCAGCAACAGCAATCAGCAAACGTTTTTAGTTAAGGAGACGCATCTTACTGAGCATTGGACGGTAGCGAAGAACACAACAAACTGCATTAACCATACGAATCGAAGGAAACATTTTCGTTCACGCCCAGTTTTCCAAACTTTCCATGCGCTTTCCAGCCTCTTTTTGAAAACATAACAAAATAAAATAAAAAGAAAACAACGCAAAATAAATAGAAAAACAAGCAAAAAAAAGGAAAAAAAAAATTATCATCATCATCGCAAAAGAGAAGAAGTAACAGTAAACAGAACAGAACAGAGGAGAATGTTGCAGAGTTTAGAAGTGGCAGCAGCAGACGTGATTTTTTTCCATGAAAATTTTCTGTTGTTGCTGCTGTTGGATATTATTAAATAAACAATAAAGCAAAACGTTTCGTTTCGTTTCGATTCGTTTCGTTTCGTTTCGTCGATGTGCTTGAGTTGGATGTTAGCTTGAACGAGCATATGGTGTGGTGTGCAAGTATATAGAAAAAAAAAATACATACATATGTATATGCCATTGTCTAACAATGTCTCACTCTTTTGTGTCTCTCATTTCTCTTATATTTTCAACATCTGAAAACTTTTCGGAAAATTGAAACGCCTATTGTTCAAATGCAAAACATTTTTGGCATGGGAATATAAGAGAAATTACATACATCTCATCTCATGTAAATGAATCCCGTACCAGCATTGATCTTTATCGACTTCTAATTGCCAGTTGTTGGTATCGAAGCATTTGATATTTTTCAGTTTTGCATTTGAGTTGGGATCGACGATAGACGATTGAAAGACGGGCATAGGGTGAATCAACGTCTCAACCGCAAAAAGATTATTCTGACGTCCCACTCCCTCCCTGTGGCCCTCTCTGCAAATAGATCATCACTTCAAGTGCAATTGTGGCGGGAGGAGGGGGGAAGGATGGGGGTAGGGGATAGCAAGCATGATGGCCATAATTTCCAAGCACTCAATGGCAAAATGGAAACTCAAGACGAAAGTACTTCAAAGCCATCGGAATTCCTTTCAATCTTCGTATGCTGATGAAGCGCTTGCCATTTGACGTGTCGAAAGAGCGTAGACTGATCAGAGTGATCACGTATCGTCCGTAATTTGTAGTTGTAATGGTTTGTGCAACTATCTCGCGGGATGAATCTCCGTATTTCTGTGTCGAAAATGTGGCGCTGGCATGCAATCTTTCCATCCCTCGATCTCCCCGAAGCTGATCATACATTTTGAACCAGAATCAAAAATCAGAAATTTATTGAATCACGGTTACATTGCGCGAACAAAGAGGGCGTTGGGCGTTCACACCCCACTTCAATCAGCTTTGGGAATGTTCAGTGCGTAGCTGAACATTGACTATCGAAGATGGTCAATGTACCGGATAATAAGTTTGAAATGAATTCCAATGAGTCACCTCCAACCGGCTCAATCATGAAATTGTTTTTGTGAGACGTCCTCTTGAAGTCTGTCCATTCCATTTTATGATTTCACAGCAGAAACATCCATTCCGTTGAGGCGAAGCTAAGCCACTTTGTCTCCCGCAACTATGTTTCCATAATCGAATTTTAAGCAAAGGAGAGAAAGAGAAAAAGAAATTAATAATAAATCGTCTTTGAAAATCGCTTTTGCCTCTGAATTCGCGACATCGTAACCCTCTCTCATATTGACGTCGTTCGTCTAGACACATTTCGAATTTTCGCCATTCAAGGTGGTCGATTCGATTTTACTGGTGGCGATGGCGATGGCAATGGCAATGGTAATGGCGGTGGCATGACTCCACCAACAGTGGCTGCAGTAGTTTCATCTCTCCGGTAATGATTATGCGTGTTCCCTCGTTCTTCCCCTTTCACTCGAGAAGACACATTCAGTTCGTCTTCGTGCATTGTTTGTGAGATACGAAAAAAGAAACTTTTTATTTTTATTGCCATGAGCGGGGGGACACCATTGCCATTGCCATTGCCATTGCCATTTCGATTGCTATTGCTATTGCTGTTGCTGCTGCGAGAGAAGAGGTAACGATTGTTTTTTGTTTTGCACATTTCTGTATTATCCAAATAACCTTAAAATCGTCGTCTCCAAATGCATTAATACGAACTAAATAGATTTCTGACAATTTGTTTGTTTGTTTGTTTGATTGTTTGCTGGAATGAAATCATAAAAATTTCTGAAGCATTTTTGCAGAAAAAACACAACTTTTATATATTTTATATCTTTTGGATTTCAATGCGGGTAAACAGCCATGAAAGAAAGTCCGAGGACATCAGTGACATCATATGAGTCAATATGAGTCAATGCGTCTCAAATCAGTGTGATTGAACCGAATCGAACCGAAGCGACACAAACAGAAAATAAAAAAAGACGGCGGAAAGTCTATCGCTTTATCGCCCTTCGCATTCATAATCACTGTTCTTTCGTGATGACGACCATGAAATGTAGCCCCAAAGAAGGTGGACGAAATGGTCTGCCATCTCCTTGGTGTATGTGTAAATCCAAACCGCGGACTCAACGCAAAACCTCCTAAAGATTCACCATCAACATTTATTGACCAGCAATTATTCGGTCTTGAAGCAGATTAGGGTATGGGTTTCAAGTGTCGACTGAAGAGAGGAGAGAGAGAGGCTCTCGTGAGGTATTGCGGAGGCTTTGGGATGCCGCACCGATTAGTCGATCCAGTACCTCGTGCTTGTCGGTTTCAAAACGGTTGGGAGTTCAACGTTCAGAGTCAATGACTTGCACGAAACGGCATGAGAACCGAGAAAACAACGACGATATTCGATTTGCGAATTTTCGCGATAAGCCATATGTATGCTCGATTGATGCCAGGACGGCCAATCGACTCACGGATAGCTCCTGTGTATTGAGCAGCACGCTGAGGAGATGGAGTTAGCGATGGGGCTGTCACACGACAGTCCGAATAAATCATCAGAATGACGGCGCGCAGTTCACAGCAGTGCCACTTGGCCTTTGCTCAATCTCAACGATCATCATCATCCAAGTTTAGCCATTCAAAGTTCACTCATACAGAGTTGAGGTTGCGCCAATCATTGTCAAACGGTCTCCTCTTCGGCATCCCTCGTTCTCGTATACTTTCGATTCGAAGAGCCAACGGTTTGCGGGGCAGCCCAAAAACGCTGAAATCCCCTGCAAATTCGAATCGCCCGCTATGAGAATGGAACGACATTCACTCCTTCGCCATTCCTTCCGTCGACACCTCAGCAAACTTTGTCATTTCAATGGTGATTTGCCATTGCACATCAGACACACACCATTACACCCATTCAATGGCACCAACCGGAGTTTCCAAGCCATCCGAAAGCGTTCCCGAACGAAATCATGTTGCACCGTCTTGATCCGAAGCCGGCTGTTATGACGATTGGTGCTGTTATTGTTATTATTTTTACTACAAGGAGCCAATCAAAAATAATATATGCAAAGGAGAATCTAAATAGAGTGAAATGGAATGTAAATTGACCAGACCTAAATAAACAAAAACTCATTGTACCAACCGAAACCATTATGACAACATACATTTATTCATCCATCGGAAATAGCTGACCCCGACCGAAACATAGCCATAACTGTTGCCATTTTACACAGACCGGGCATGCCGGGCACACAGAAAGAGATTGCCCTGACTTGAAACTGACTGAATTCATATCAAACTATGCACCACTAGCCCATTCGAGTATTATTCAACAGACCAACGCACAAGCCGACACATTTAATGCAGTCCCATCTTCCTTCTCCTCCTCCTGCACCTCCTGCACCTCCTGCACCTCCTGCTCCTCTTCCCCCCATTCCGTTTGTCGTTATTAATTGTTTTATTTTATTCACGGATCAATCCCATCCGTATTGGGAATGGATGTCTGTTTGCCATTGTGGCTGCGTCTGTTGCGGTCACTCTTCCGCCCCGGCCTCGGATTTGCCAAAATTCGTATCATATCATAATTAATGCCCAGCATAGTTGTGAAGATGAAGCGATTCACAAGCACATTCCAAGTCGATCGAACTGATTCGTTGCGAGGGCAAGATTCGCTACTGAAAATTGAGTGGCGTCGCTTTTTCGAAAACGCCACCTGATTTGCTCCTTCTGGAAGTTCGGCTGGGCACGCTTGTGTCGCTAAACGAGACCGTTTCGGTTCACGAGAAATGGTCCAGCTATTCCCCTCATTATCATAATGCCAGAAGGATTGGCTGTCCGATGCGCAGCGGAACCGTGTGACGGCCGTTTTATGCGAATTCTATAAATATTTTTGCTTCGAACCTCCGTTGGATGTCGTTGACGGCGGTTCCTTGTGTCTGCATGGGCTCTCGCTGATATGTTAAGTGAGTTGTTAGTATTCAGTGTGTGCGCTTGGGCATTACAATTATTATCAGCATTATTATTCTGATTGTTATTAATATCGTTATTATGATTGGGATGCGACACGTTTCCATTTGGATAAAATGTAACAGAACATGCAATTGAAATGTATATTGTTTGTGTTGGGAGGCATTGGCTTCGTGGGCTTCATCAGTTCCAACGGCTTCTGTACGGTCCCATTGGATGGCTATAAACGTTCCCGAATGAAACCGAAATAATATCGCTCATAAACAAAATAAGTCGACGCCAGGCAGTCGGAGATCAGGTAGCGGGCATATGCAGACAAATGCCTCCTATGATCTGCTTTGCATAAAACACATTTTAACGAAAATTAGGCTTATTGAATTTTTGAGCTGGGAAACTGAACGTTTTGCAGAACAATAAACGATGCATCCACCCCTTTTCCGTTTGGAAGCTTCTTCCGTCTCCTCCTTCAGTCTTGCAACTTTTCCACTGAATGAAGATCCAAATTTCAATAAATTTCATTTTGACACACAAAACATTTGAAATTGAATGTCCATCGGGTCGCCAATTCAATGAAATTATCTTCCGAGTGAGTGTGTGAGAGTGAGTGTGAGTGTGTGTGATAACAATGCTTTCATGAAATATTAGAAAATGTGCCGGTCGAAGTGTGTGAGTGCTGAAACAAACATGCCGGCTGTGTTGTGATGATGATACCGTTCGACGGACAGAGATTGCGTGTGGGTTTTCTAAGATAAACCATTTTTAAAACTGAACTTGAGGTCGCCATTTTGATGTCCCAGTAAATTCCACTTCTTCCGGTGAGCCGAGTGACCAGACGCAGTTCGTCCGTTCGATGATTGAAGTTTCAGCGAATTCGATTTGGTGGCTTTTCGCTTGGGCACGAAATCAGAGCTCTAATGAGCCCCATCATCATTGCTCATGCGCCATTTACATCATCCGACAACATAATCAGACAAATTCAAATTCAGAATTTACCGTTCGAGAGCGGAATGGAGCGGAGCCAAACGGAAATGGTTCCGTTCGACTTCGATTCGTACAAACACACCCGAACGGAATACGTATTTGTTTTCTTTGGCAATGAGACAAACCGAACGACACGGAATCGACTTCGATTGGACAGTGGATAAGGAGAAAATTTAACCGTCATTTGTCATGTCTGTTATGAATTTATCATTTCTTATTTATGACTCTGAGATTTCAGTGATTGCGGCGAGGCTATCATAATCGAAAGCAGCGAGGCGGCCAGGTGAGGATTGGCAAGGTGTTGGGAGGGAGGGGCGATGTGTCGAAACAAAGAAGACGATTTGTGATGCCTTTTTGATTTTCAAATGTATTCGTTGACTTTGCTGCCGGCACGTGTCCTGCCGAATGGCCATTGACGATTTGGACGCATCAATCAAGCGTTTTTCATCCACCTCTGCTCGAGAGATTCACTCATTGCATTTTTCGTTGGTCAAGATCTTGAAGCAAATCGATCAGGATCGAACCATATTGCATGTGGCTGCTAAACGGTTCCGACAAAAACGCATCGCTTCGACCATTTGGGCTCATATCCGATCGTTGGGTCGGCACGGATAAGGGACTCATTACGATTTTGACCAATACAATGCCATCAAGAACGGGCATTTGGAGAGTCAGCATGTCGAATCGCTGGTGAAGTTCGAAGTTGTTTCCAATGCGATACGTCTCTCGGATACCGTCTTTGGACTGTTGCGCGTGCGCATTCTGGTTTATTTATTCGCTCTCGGAAACTTCTGGATGAATTTTTCGGGCCGTCATGTGGCCGGGTGACCCTCCACGTGATAATAATAACAATCATACGTTCGGAATGGTAATATAAATATGGCCGCACAGTACAATATTATTCGTGAGACCGGTTGTTTATGCAAGCAAAGTAAACAAACTAATATAACCTGAAAAATGCTCCATCATTTTCAAATTCAATTCAAAAATTTATTTATATTTTGGAATTCGTTGATTCCGTAGCTCTTGTTGTTCTGTCGGCCGATAGATCGCCTCAAAACAAATTTCAAATTCTGATTTCGATTCCAAGTCGAGAAAACGCGGCCGGATTGGAGGCCTCATGCCGCAATGGACGGTTGGACAATGTTCTCAGATCCACCAAATTCAAATCGTCTTAATTGGCAGCGTACAGCAGATATGCACACCAAACTAATGAAGAAAAAAATGAGTTAAATGTGCGAATAGCGGAAAGTCACAGCGTCACAACACATCACATCACATCACATCACATCACTTCACATATGTAATATCAAATCAAATCAAATCATATCATCAATATTATACGAATGAACGTAGTTATGCCGCGGACTGGGTGTATGAATGGGTGGATGAATGGATGGATGGACAGACGGATGGATGGCCGGCCTGCTGGACGGACTTGGGTGGATGTTGACTGTGGACGTCCGCATTGATGTATAGATTGTTTAGCTGCACTAAGACACATGTAAAATTTAATTGGTGTGCGTTCGTTCCATCCAAGCAATTTGCATTTGCACGCTATAGACTGTACTATTATTCGGTCGGTGTAAGTGGGGCCCAGTGAATTCAATTCTATTGTCGTGTATCTACGTGAAATGCTCACATGAAGCTCGATGGCGGTTCGTCCGATGCTCATCAATATAATAATAAAAAAGAAAAAAAAAACTTTTCGAATGCCGTTGTTTGTTTGTTATTTGTTTTTATTTGTTTATTAAATGTACCTTCTTCTCTCTCCTTCTTTCATGCAGTTTAAACATCCAAGTCCACGAGTATGAGTTAATGTTTATGTGTTTTATGTGTTCGCATTAACTCTGCACAGCAATTGCTAGGCAAAGCGTGTCTGATTTGGGCGGCGGGCGCTTTCGTTTGTCGAAAATCACTCAGTGGATCTGGAGACTCGAGCGGATTCTGCGGGGAATCGATTAAATTGTTCTTCTCCTTTTTGTTTGTATGAAATTGCATTGCAGTTCAGTTGGAGGGGTGGGGGTCAGCAGGTCACTCTTCCGAACAGCTCAGTTTTCGCAAGGGTGGAAGTTCGTCAAAAGCGGCTCAACCGACCGGAAGTGGAAACCTGTGCGGCCCCCGCCTCGGCTCGCTTCCAAATCGATTCGTTCAGTTGTTATTTTTTCAATCACTCAGCCTCTGCCGCACATCGCGCTATTGCTAATGTCTCCGGTCCGCGATGTTCTCCGTTCGGGTTTGGATAACGTTGGCCGAGACTTATTTATAAATTTCATTGCAAAATCAGATTTTTTCCGTCAGTTTTTTTCTTCTTATTTCCATCGAAGCTGTTTGTCGAAAGGCATTGCGGTGCACGAGCGGGGGACCAACACGGTGAATAAATATCAGTGTCAAACATTCAATACGAAACAACAAACAATCGTTCGTCACTTGTTTATTTTGCTGTTTATTTCTTTCTCTTGAATGTTGTTTTTTAACAAAAAGAAACTTCCCTTAATGGCAAAGCAAACAACGTACATTAGTTTTCACGAACACAACGCAACGCAACACAAAACACAATATTGACAACTCTTATTGTGTATTTTAAGCTGTATTATGATGTTGCTTTGTTGCGTCGGGCATTGCCCGTTGCGTTGACTTTCAAAGTTCGGCAAGAGTTCTTTTTTTTCTCGCTTTCAACAACCGATCAGACATTGGTGGGGAGTCGAAAAGCGAAATGGAATGAAGAATTAATGGATGCAGGTAGGCAGCCGGGCAATCAGATTCAATGACAACAAATTTTCGCTAGAAATCAATGCTCGACGGTCGAATCAAACGAATGCGATGCAAACAGATTGGACAGTCCACACGCGACCATCAATAACTCGGTTATTAGAACCAAGCCAGTTCCTTATCGACACCGTCGCACAATGGAAATGAATGAAATAAATCTACTCTGCTTGCAATCTTATCACCGCATTTTGCTTCATAAACAAAGTGAGGTCTTTCTGTTTTAAGAATCGATTCGCATTAACGTTTGGCATCCATTCGGAATCGTCTCACAAACTACTGCCGGGGAATAGCGCATCATTACTCGGTTTGGCCGACCTGAATGCGATAGCAGAGATAGCGTGGATCCGATTCGCAGAGAGAAATTATTGACAATGAGCTCCCCGAAGGAATGACTTGCTGAAGTGTCGACGTCAATGTTTTTGTGGGGCGTTAATAGTTTTCTCGCATTATTGTTATTGCAATCATCGCCACCACTACCACCACCACCACCAAGACAACCCTCACGGCCACCGCGATCTGATCACAATTTGCTGTGCACGGCCATGGAAATCATCGACGTTGCGGAATGCCATAAGTCTGCTTAGTGGATCGGTAGATAATCGGGAAATACCATCGATAGATTAGCTCGGACAATGGCCAGTCGGAGGTAGCACCGAGCGCTTTGTATCGAGCATTAGTTTCCGACTCATTTCACAATTGTTCGGGACATTTGAATATCCACTGTGGATAAGGCTCTGCGACGAGCAATGATGTGTCCTTCGGAATGGCATTTCTTCGGTGCTGCTTTGCTTGGGTTCGCATTTTCGGGGCGAAATCAGCCAACTTGTCATTTCTTCCCCAAAAAAGAAGAAAATGCAATCTCTAAAAACGGTGAACGCAACCAGCACAGGCTCAGCCCTCATTCATTCTTGATCGAAAATAATTGCGTTTGCACATTAGTCCTGTGGTGATGTCCATTCCGCTCGCACTCTCCACCAATAGCAATGGTCCAAAGAGAAAGGATAAGAACGAATTCATAAAAAGCAGAAGAAAATAAATAAAAAGAAAACAACAAGAAGAAGAAAAAAGTACGGTCGGAGTGAAATGAAATGGAGAAGAAAAGGCCGAGAAGAGAAATATCGGTGCGGAATGTGTGTGTGCGATCAGCATTAACTTCTTTTTTTTTTCAGTTTTATTTT
>JANSTV010072383.1:0-10539 GCA_027564135.1 Lestremia cinerea | reverse complement strand
ACCTTGAGCTTTGGCGAGCTCGGGGTTAGTTTTGGCCAATAAATGGTGTCCTCACCACCAGGATGACTGCCGCTAGATTGGCGAGTCATGCGTGGGGATAACAGCAGGGGTTGTGTCACTTGGGTCATCTCCAGCGGCGGTAGTTTGAAGTCCCATCGACGCTTGGCAGAGAGTCCAAGCCACAAAACGATCCAGAAGAAAATGTGCATTACTGAGCTGAGAGCTGTTCGAGGAATTTGATGTGAATTCTTTGATCCTGAAGAAGTAAATGAAAGGACCTACCAGCTGCCAAAACGGCTCCATCCAGACTGCCTCGGTACACCGCACTAAAATCATGCATCAACGGCGCTTTGACAACGGCTAGAGCCAAGACAAAGCACAGGGAAGCACAATGGGCAAAGTATGCCCAGGTATCGCCGGATTTGGTGGAAATCATCCTACGATCTCGCATGCGGGACGACAGTCGACCATGCCCGTAGAGGTAGAGGATGAGCGAGGAGGCGACAATCAACAAGACGGAAAGAACGTACAGAAGCAACGTCACCACGCCATTCAGCAGCAGAGTTTGGTTCTGTTGGAATTTTAGAATCTTAGAAACCGGATGTCATCCAATTCACCCGGGGGAGACTCACCTGCACCGGCAACTGCACGCCAGCAATTTGCAATTTGTATAAAACCGATATGCCGGCAAATCCTAACCAAATATCGAAGGCATTGGCCATCATCTGCAAACTGAAAATTGTAGCAAAGGGCTTTGATGTTCCCCAAAAGACGCTAGGATACCGTGCTGACCAAACCACAACGGCGATGATCAAATTCAAGAATTCTAGACTAGGTGGCTGTGACCAGTTTTTCACGTCTGAAATGCAAGTCAATGTTATTATCGTCATCCACCTGGATCAATTCCAGCAAAAACTCACCGATTTCCTTTTCGATCTTCAAATACCGCTGAATGCACCCGGCGAGTCCTTTTAAATGAACCGGCGTTGTGGAGATGTTGGCCGGAACGGCTCCAATCAGCGACGCCATTTTGAAATACTCCTCACGTTGATGACGCTCAAACTCGTCGACATCCTCCGTGAACCGTTTCACTTTCTTGGCAGAAGCGCCTCGAGCATTCGTCGGTTTGATTTCGATGATTTTCGAATCGGCTGCAATTGGCGTTGATGGTACAATGGACCCTTCAGCCGGTTTCACAATGTGAATGCTGCTGTCTTTGGGGTTCTTCCGAACGACTTCCTCCAGGAAAGCTTTCTTTCCATTTTTCGGAGTTTCAAAAACGGTCGACACCTCAAACTCATCAAAATCAAATTTCTTATTTGGCTTCAATTCGAGTTTCTCATCGAAATCATCCCCACGTCGATGGCCTTTCCCTTTGCGACCACTCTCCTCGTTGTCTGCGTCTTTGTGCTTGGCTGAATGTTTTCGACCAGCTGAACCGCCGCGGCCACTTTGTCGATTTCCCTTTCCACGTTCTTGTTGCTTTCGGTTGGTTTCCCCGCTGAGGCCATTCACCGGCTGGGTAATCTTTGGCATCGAAGTGGTCATTGGAGCTGCAGTCTGTGCATCCACGTTCATCTCAAGTTTTTCATGCGTATCGAAAAAGTCCGTCTCATCGAACCCACCCGCATGGAATTGCTCGATCAGATGGTTTTTCTCGTAAAAGATATCGTTGTTGGACATCAAATAGGGCCGCGTGTCATTCTGGTCGTCGCTCGTGTTTTGGTACGGCATAAAGGACAGCACCACCAATCGATCCCGATGCGCTACCATCCAATCCAGTTCAGTGCGCCAAATGTTTTCTATTGAACAAATCGATACAATTTCGCTCTTTAGCATATTCCAAAACAAATAACCTTAATCCCACTGGAAATTCATCAATTTCTGTAAATTTCCGTTAATATGTCTCAGACGATACGCCAACAGCGCGAGACAAAAACCCCATTCTTTTGCATTATTAAATTTCATTCCTCTAAATTTAATCCTTTCATCTGAAGATTAGCTATCGTCGTCGCACAACAAAATTATCCACATTTTTCTTTCTTTTAAAAGAGTCAAGACAGCCCCCGCGTAACGTCTCACACCTCCCCGCTGCCATCACCGAAGGTGTTTGCTTGGGCGTTCAACCATCTTTGTGTGTCTCGCAGATTATCAACTCTATTCACCGTTTCGCAGAACATTGCTGCTCGCATCGCAAGCGAATCGCATTTCAAGATTACATTACCGCCGTCTTACAATCATTATCATCATGAAAATGCCAGCCACGCGGCGAATGAATGAGTGCGCAAAGATAATGAATAATGGCACGGCATTGTGATGGGTATCTACTTCCTGATTCCGTATTGCTATTTTCTTTTATTGCACATTTGGGAATCGTATCGCATGAAAGCCACCCGGCCACCCACAATTCCATTCCGCTACTGTCGTTTGCACAGCATCGCATACCCAACCATGGTGTCGTATCCTTGTCGGATACGTTTGAAACGTGTTTAACTTTGCTTCAACGTTCAATGTCTGCCCCGACTGATACGAAAAACCGTACGGGGGTCGGAGGTTCATTTAACTTCTAAACTTTCTTCCATTGATTTCCAACAACGTCTAATTGCTTTGTTTTCTTGTCTTGACGTTGTGTTTCGTTTTGGTTTTGTTTTAAAATTCCGATGAAGCATCGACCAATGGAGGAAAATTGATTTTGCCGGTCATTCGCATGACGGTGCGGTTGATCGGCTCGCACCAACCAAAAGCGAGCCTTTTTAATGGAAATTGTTGGAAAGTTTCATGAAAATGAATTTTTTAAAAGCAAACCGGCAATTGACATTGTTCATTTGAGATAATTGCTGTGAAACTCGTCGAGTTTGTTCACTGAGTGAAGTTGCTCAAACTCGGTGCTGATGTGGAATTCAATCGAAGCGTAAAGCTCGAGTCACTCAATAACCCACTTCCGCATCAACCTCACCAATCATTAGAAAGAGAGAAAAAATCTCAAAATAATTCCCTGAAAATCATAAAACACTCATAAAATAGTTCCGAAAGTGAAATTTCATTAAAACCAAATAAAACCTTTCACTGCCGACTGCGTGGCTGAAATTCTAGAAAGTCATTATAATGGAATAACAAGAGATGCGGTTCGGCACGAAGGGTGCAAATAACCGTAATAATAGACATAACTAATTAACTCGATTCGAGTAAAGGCAAGATGTGGGAATAGCATCAGCCCACGTTGAACATGGCATAGAGTCCCATTCAAGGAGTTGTTCGAGCGATAATTCACAATTCCGAAGCCTGTCCCATGTCATTTCGAGGGAATTTATGGCAACCATCTTCCATCTGCCCGAATAGGCCTTTAGCCCAATTTACACCTCCCAAATTGACCGTCATTCTCGAAAATGCTTTGTTCTCCTCCACATCATCGCCCAAAAACCTCATTCATTCGATGATAAAACGAAAATGTCGGAAAAAACCAGGTCATTCGAACGGAAATGTTCAACGCAATGTGTTCACAATTCGATCCAACACAAATTAATATAATTTTTTATTAATCACGAAAGCATTGAATGGGGCTATTGGTTGTCGGTTAACGACCTCTGATGAGCATTCTCATCGATTCGGAGCAGCAGGCGATGGTGAAGTAATGGACAATGACACGAGCTAGATACGTTGGCCGTTGAGTGAAAGCACATCACTGGAATGGACATTTCAATTTCCTCCTTGCTCTGGCGAGACATTCGTCGAATGAATAGCAACCAATGATCACCATCGACGACCATTTTCTGCCTCCGGCGCTTCCCCGTCACTCAATAATCCCTCCACAGTTCTTCATCCGTTCATTCACCGTCACTCACGGATGCGTCAATTCCCATTTCGAATTTTAGGTCAAATATTTGCACAATTCGCAATCCCTCAGAATGTTGGCAATCGTTAGTTGCTCGACGGTAATGCACAAACAATTGAAAGTATTATATATTTCTGAGTGAAGATGACAACGTCATGCACGACAATGGCGATGACAAAGCTGATGGTGATTCTCACACAAATGCAAGATGATTATTAAATGTTCGTATGCATTTCGAGTTTGCAACGTATAATTAAGTTATAATCCTTTGGCTGAGTGCTTTTGAATGCTCTCGTTGGTGCTGCTTTGGTGACGATGGCAACAACGTTTGCAAATGGATGAGAGAATCCGCTTGGAAATTGCTTTGTGGTTGATGGAGTACATCATTTGAGGATCCTTTTGCTGGACGGATATTGCCAGGCGATTTGAATGACACTTTGGGCAAACATCCAATGAAGACTCTTTTTCGAGTCGCAGTCAAAATGGATCGATTTGATTTGGATTTAATGGATATCCTTTTTGGAAAGAATTTTTGTGGTTTTTACGATTTCGAGAGAGAATCGCCTGGAGAATCCGGTTGAATTAGCTGGGAAGCGATTCGATTGATATTTATGATCATTGTTTGGTACTTTCGGGAGAGCTTCCGTAGTTTCAAATGAAAGTTGGAATTGAGGAAAATTACTTTTTAAGGACGAAAAAGGACCAAAAGATAGATTGAAATGGCCAAAGAGGTTATCCCGAGAAAGCTCAATTGAAATTAATTCATGACAAGACCACTTGGTGAAATTCAAACGATTGCCCAACCCACCAAAGCTTGAATGTTCTCAAACATCCGAAAAACCTCACTCGACAACCTCAATCAAACCTCCTTAATCGAAAAAGGTCAACCAAACCAGTCATGTTCACACGTTTCACATTCAACATCTGTCTGTCATTAACACGCTCCACATTGAATCCTTCAAATCTCCGGAAATTGCTTCGTCACTCAACTCACTTTTTGCTCGACGAGTTGAGAGCTTCGTTACATTCGATAAACCTCAAAAATAATTAATGAAAACTTTATGTGAATCAAAGATGATTATGCCAAAGATGCCGGGAATGTGAGGCAAAGCATCATCACGACCCCCTTCCACCGGCAAGCCGAAAAGTTTCCCTTCAAACTCTTTTGTGTTTGTTACATCAATCCAATGTGAAACACTAAAGCGCCAATGTGTTTCAGTACAAAAGCAAAATAAACAAGGAATCGTCCAGCAAACAGGACCGTCTCGACAAAACATTTCAAATTGCATTTTTATTGTGTTTTTATGTGACACATCGCTCAAACGTTGTTCCCAGAGAAAAATGTCTCTTTCGAATGGTCCGTACCGACTCCAATCCCAGCCATGTCCACAATCAAATTTATTGATCAACATTACGGACCATCACATGAGCATGCGGCCAAGCTGACGCAGGTAGCATAATTCACAATTGTGATGGCATTCGAAATTTATTCCGCCCATTGAATTATCCAAAATGCCCGACCTGTCGGACCCAATTCGGGGCGACGGTCGGGAAAAATTCGGGATTTATTCCCTGCCTGTCGGCCGTTTGCATTTTATCACACACCAGAGATTTAAAAATGACGATAAAATATGCCCGTTTCGTAGGCGAGTCGAGTGTGCAGCTTATCGTTTCGAGGCGAAGGGAACAACGGCCGATTCGATGTCATTTCAAATGGCAGACAATATGCGTAACTACATCATTATTGGCGGCGATAGCATCGGGTGGTATACGGAATCGCACCACATTGGAATTTATTGATATTTTTTTTTTTTTTTTTGATGGAATTCGAGCGATTTAGAATTTGGAATCCCGAATGAGTTGTAAATTTCGATTGGCTTCAACGCTGCCACCGTAGGCGGAAATGAAGGAAATTCGTCACTTACCTCGTGGCAGATTGCCGTTTTGAATTAGCTGAGATTCGAGAAGCAGTCGTGGAATTAGCAAGCAGAGAGCGGTTATGATATGTATGAAGGCGGAGGTGGGTCCGCCATGGGTCCATATTGCTCGCAGAGTGCCACCCTTTGCCTCTGCTTCCAATCCATCTTCCGGGCTCACTGAACATTTTCCGTTTCCGGTTGCCAGTTTGATTCCGTCGTTAGCGAAGTTTCCGACCTGTAAGAAAAGTTTGAGGTGAGACCCGGTTTTCCTTTCAGTTCATTCAACTTTTGATTGCCGCCAAAATCACATCAACTCGAATCCCCGCATTCGAAATTGCATGTACAACCCTCCCTGGCCCCCCGCAACGACCACCACACATGATTTTGGCAATATTGAATATGCTGCCATGGCAATCACCATTGCTTGCCATCAGATGTTTTTAATATTAAATTTCCTCATCCGAAAGGTAAATCGTTTCATCGATCCCTTCTCGTATCACAATCGCATCGCAGACGAATTCAAAAGGGATTATCGCATTAAATGCAATAAGAAAACATGGCATTCGGTTGATCGGTACCTTGAATATGGTCGAAATGAAGAACAACGGCAGCATAAGAAACACCACACCGCACAGCATTATTTGCACATTGAGCTCTGGATATGGTGGTTCGCCACGCCATTGGATCAAATAACATCCTGTGGGAGAGAAATGGGAAATTCATGAGCTATATCATTTTCGGTGAGTTGCTTGGTTCTCGTCGTCCGCTTGCTGCTCGTTCGGTACCCACCTAAGAATCTGTAAGCACCATGCAGCGCCAAATAGCCTTGCAAATATGTTATGGCAATCCCATACCAAATCGACCATAATGAATTCAAATGTAATCTCCGTTTTGTTTTGTGCGGTTGGGCATCGTTTTGATGTTTTTGATTCGATGTGCTGTGGATGGTAAATCAAACAATTAGAAAATCAAACCATTTTGACCATTTCGGGATGACAATCCTTGTCGACAAACAATCCATTAGCCATTTTCGAAAGGACCAACACACTCCACCGATTATGAAGATTTTTGCACCATTTTCAATTTTAAATCCGGTCTTCTTTTTCCCGAACTTATCTTGTTTTTTTTCCTCATTTTCACCGAGAGAGGAAAAACTTTTTAATTAATTCTTCGAGTAGATTTCTCTTGGCTGACATTGCAAAGGCATTCGAGCCGAATGAGCGCAATAATGGAAATTTGAATAAAGTTTTTTTTTTACTCGTCGAATCCTGTTTATTTATTTTTCTTTTATGGAAAAGTCCTTTTATTGGGACGAAGTACGAAATGGATGATGAGATTACGCCGGCTGAGATAGCAGTGCTTGTCACGAACGGAGGATGAGATTTCCTTGACGATGACTTCGTTAGTGCTTTTCAAATTGGCTCAGCTCGACCGAAAAATGAAGGTCGAAGTTGAAGAAGAAAATTGAATTTTTCGCGTTCTTTTGATCATTTTTTTCGGGAGATTCTTCTCGTTCATAACCTCAAATGGGTGAGTGATAGAAGAAAATCGTTGTTTCGAGTAACTTGTTTTTCTGGGGGTTCACGTTCGTTTTCACAGCAGTCAATCCCCCAATATATTAAAACGCTTAGTCCTTTTGTCTGTTTGTTTGTCTGTTTGTTTGTCTGTCGGCGTCATTGATAGGCCGTCAGCATACGATTGAGATATGTATATTTCATAGAATCTACATATATTTTGGCTGTCAGCATACGGGGGAGTAAGTATATTCAATGCAATATACATATAGACGTCATACTACTTCGAGTTTTTCACAGCAGAGGGCGTTTCATTTCTGACATGTCTGACATTGCACTTTACGGTTCACAACACAGATGGCGTTCATCATGGCTTTTGGCACATCGAAACTGCATTTTCTTCGTAGTTTTTTCCCCCGCCAATTTGGCGGGTTACCCCACTAGTTGTCATAATTTTGTGACAAATGTCATAATTTTTGTGACACGCATCCTAATTTTGTCACAATTATCTCAAATTCCCCATTTAATTAATTAATTTTCAATTCAACTCACCTGATGGCACTATTCGCCGTTGAAATGCCACTCTGGCTGACAATGCTCGAATTCAAGCTAACGCACTGCTTGGACGATGCGGTGACATTAAGCAGCGATCGATTCTTTTTGTTGCCGCACATATCATTGTTGTTTTCATAGCCGACAAGTGATCCCGTTATCGACATTCTGTTTGTGATTCCTCGTTAATCGATTCTGTTCAAAAGCAGCATAAAAAAGCCAACGCCGAATTGAAATTCATTCACATTGATCTCGTCGGCGGCAATTCAATCGCATTCTGCTATTCATCCAATCATTGTGTCATCCTCATCGTTATGTTTGCCAATTGCAATCCTCCAGATTTTTATCAATTTCGATTTAGTTTTCAAATTCAATGCAGTCGAATGGATGATTGAAAATTTTAATGAAATTCTGTTGTGCAATCAAGCCATATGCAATGGCAAAGTCCCGTTTTGATATGCCGTCATTCTTTACGATATGCGCTGCGCTTGCGATCCAATGGTGAATTACATCTGGAAGAAGAGGCAGAACCGTTCAATTAGAGTTATGTAAACATGCCACCAACTCATGCACCCAACTCAGCCACAAGCCAACGCATTAAAAACCACTTCACTTTCAGCTCATCAACTTCACGAGCAGTTCATTCATTCGAGTTGCTCTTGAGCTTTTCACTTGCCTTTCACAATTTTTCATTTTGAGACGATTAGCGCAGACCCAACCGGTTGCTATTTCCGCAAGCTTCACCACAACAACCACAACGAGGCGAACAGAAGGAAAACAACAACAACAACAAAACGAAAATAAAAATATGATTTTCATTAGTGACAAACACGGAAATTCCACTCAGACTCATTTCGAGTGCGCCATACGCGCTCTCAACGAATGAAAACAAGACTGTAATGGATTTTCCTTCGTTTTGTGCATGATTTTTCTGTTTACCGTTTACAACTGACAGCCCCAGTGCATGTTGTAATTGGCTCGCAGCACGTCGGCAATCAAATCACGTTGAATTTTATGAAATTGTTTTCGTTTTTATTGTCAATTATAAACGTAATCGAATTAAATCATTTTCATGAAAATGTGTTGGAAATGGGAGTCGTTCTACGCGTCTGAGATTTGCCAGTGGAGCTGCCGCGATCGACGACACAATCGACGTCTTCTTTATTGTCGACGGCGTATTGATTTTACAATCAGATTTTTACGACTTTCCACCAGACTCCCGAAATGAAAACATGAAATTTTGCGGTTATTCACCGAAATTTAGCGACAGCTTGACGCGCACTTAATCCCGTTATTTCCGTCGCGATTGGAAATTCATATCGAATTGACGCCAGCCAAGCGTATTCGTTTGTCGTGTGTCGGCCCATAATTGAGTTTGTGGACGACGAGTGACCGGACCAAATGCATTAAAATTGAATTGAATTTGCATTCTGAATGGCATCGGCGATGACAGAACGAGTAATCAATGAGGCATTGATGTCCTTTCGGACGTTCGGGGTGCGTTAAAAATTAATCAAAATAAGCCAATTTCCATGAATTTTTTAGGCAAATTTCGAACGAAATGCCAGTAATGAAGTCCCCAGCTCGTTCAATCATTCCTAAATATCGTCGTATTTGCATTTTGAATGAAATCCAGGCGGATTCAAAGGGAATACAAATGGCTCGAAATGCCGATTGTGTGGAAATGGTGAGCTCGTCGTCGTCGTCGGCAAAACGCGGAAAACCCGAACGGAATGCTCGTATTTCTTAAACGCGTCGCTGATTTTATGGCGCGTCGGCAATAAAAGAACGAAACGATGGAAATAAACGGCAGCAATTGTGGAATCGTGTTTGGGAAAATGCATGACGACGGTTCGACTGCAGGCGACTCGAGCCAATAATTCAGGTGATTCGGGTGAAATGTCGGCAAAAAGATCAAAATAATGATGGAAATGGAATTGTGCCGTTCATAATTCTCGGTCGCTGCGACGATGAAGAATATAAATTTTCGGTGGGAAATTATTTCGAGGTCTTGCGTTAAACACTCGATTTGCATAAAACAAGCGACACCAGCCGGCTCGGTTAACCGAAGCGAAGGTGAAACTTTGTTGCCTCAAACACCAGCAAAACACATTCATTTAATCAAAAAATATGTTTTTTTCATTTTCATTTTCATTTTGATGCTGCCACCGTCGCTGCTGCCGAGTGCCTCCAACAAACTCTCCGAAACCACAATATGCAAAACACATTCGGTTTCCGCAATGGAAATTCATCTGGTGAAATTCTTTTTCTATTTCGATCCTCTTTTTTCTCCTTGCCCCGTTTGGGGAAGGAGAAGGGAGAGGGGGGAGGACAACGTCAAGTGTACGAAATGTCTTTGCGTCAGCTGAGCAGTGGCAATGGCATTCAAGTGCCTTCATACTCCATATCATACAGCCACCCCATTGTGTCGTCTTGGAAACACCCCTCTTCTTCTTTTGCATGCCGTTCCTGAAGACATTTGCCCAACAGTTACTTTCTGCTGAATTTATTGAGATCGAAACAACACTTGAAGTGTCTCCAACAGACGCATGATGATGTGCTCTGATATGCCTCACGGTTCACAGTGCTTCGCGTATCCCACTTTCCCGTACTCCATGGCCGGCTTCTTCTCCCCCTGGTTCTCTTACCGGCTTGGTTGTTTGTTATTTCGAATTCAAAAGAAAATCGTACACGTCCCATCGATAAATTCGCCCGTTTCGTG